>CABFOQ010018700.1:0-30875 GCA_900660455.1 Gephyroberyx darwinii | reverse complement strand
CCAGCTGACATTATTTATTCAGTTTGTTTGGTGGGACTCAGTGGCCACAGCAGCCCGGCCTGGCAGACCTATCGAACTGTGGCATAATAGATGTAATACATCAATGCGTTTGAGCTGAGAGCCTTTAATTAGGCCTTCCTGCTCGTTTCATCAATTCCCCCCTGCACCCCTGGGATTCAGGGGAGGGGTGGGGTAATACAGAGAGGCCTCCTGCACTGCATGTGAATCACTGCACCTCTACCTCCTCCACCGATTCCTCTGCCTCCTAAGCAGCCTGTTTGTCCCTCCAATCACCAGCCCCCAGCCTCCCATCCTCCTCCTACCCAGTTCACTGCCACTCATGTCTGTAGAGTTAGACAGCATAAAATGCTAATCCTCACCTGAATGTCAATAATTAAAAACATGTCGCCCTTCAGGAAGAGAAGTGACGTTCTTTCAGAAAGTGGCGGGGATGTTCAATATGAAATTAATTATTCTTGGAATGTAGTTTTGTGTGTGTGTGTGTGTGTGTGTGTGTGTGTACGCACGGGCATGTGTGCGTGCATGTGCATGGGCTATGCACATGTGTGACTGTGTGTGTGTTTGTGTGCAGCCGTGACCTTGCTCCCCAGGTGCTTTTGAAATGTGTCATGTTGAATAAACACCAAGCAGGACCCAGTGGTGACCAGCAGCACAACTGCAAACACAGACCGATCTCCTGCTGATTTTTCCATTTTCTGTTTACTACCTCTAACCGTATGCATTTCACATGAATCATAGAAACAACATCTGACATCTACCACAAGTTAAAATATGACCACAGAGACCAGATAACTGAGGGCCACTTGTCAACCAGTAGCACTGAAGGCAACGGCTTATCTAAGAAGAAAGTGAGGAGGACTGCTCTTCAAGTTTCATTGCTTATGTAGACCATTGATTGCATTCATACATATTGTAGACTGCTGTTTGAGATGGACAGAAGTATTGATTGGAATTCAGTACAGCATTCATATGTGACTTTTTCTTCATTAAGACATTCAAGAACACAGGTCATTAAGTGAGACACGCCTGAGGAGTGTATACATGCATGTGTGCCTGTGTGTGCGTGCATACATGTGCATGCATACATATATTTATGTATGATTGAATCTGCTAAAAAAAAAAAAGGATGCTAAATCATATGTCTGGATGTAGTATCGTGCAGAAGTGCTTGTTTTAAATTCATGCATTTCCTTAGGAGAGATTGGCTTTTTATCACAAATAAACCAGAGGGAGATTAAGTTAAATCCACACCAAGGCTATCTCTAAGTCAAAAGATAGAGAGCATTTGCAGAGAATACAAGAACACAGAATATCTTATCATGTAGCCAAATTGCTGTTCCATATGTAAAATGTCTTGATCTCATTCCAGTGATGAGCTCTCATCATCTTTAAACTGCCACCAAAGCACTATGAATGAGACAGTGCATTAACATTATGTACAAATATTCTGGTCCCTGACTCCAATAAGACTTTCATTTTCACGTGTTGGATCTTACTCCATAGATCATATTGAAGACCGGCAGGAAAGAAGACTGTGCTCCTGTGATACTGAAATGTTACCAACAATCCCAGAATTACTGTCTTAGAGGAAGGGCACGGAGCAAGAGAGACAGAGATGGAGGGAGGCAGACTCATGGGAAAAAACTTTATTTATGAGCCTCTTTCTTCTCCTTTTGTTATTCCCGACTTCTTAGAAAAAGTCTATACTGTGAGTCCATACTGTATGCTTCAAAGCACCTGAGTTCTTTATCATGCATCTAGATCTTTACACAATGCTATAAAACCTTTATGTATAATGCCAGTATAGTGAACCAACACACTATATCATACAAAATCGGAAAACAATGCAAAATTTTCATCTACAAAGCTGCAACAGGGTTGAGAGAGATCTGAGTGTTATTATTGTATTATGAAAATTAGTTTCTTCATAGTGACTTAAAAAGTATGCTTCAGTCTCCAGACACACATAATGTTTTCTTGCAAGGTGTCACAGTATGTTCTCTTAACCAAAATCTCACCCAAGATGTCCCTTTCCTGCACAGTGAAGGATGTCCATACCACTATGAATAGCTTTTCAAAAGATGTGGTCCTGTATTGAGAAAGTATCTTAACAATGGAGACCGGTTTCAAAGGGAAAGGTAATGGGGACAGTCATTACTATGCTTGAAAAGCATAGTAATGACTTTTTCATTACAAAAGTGTAGGAAAATGTTGAGTTCATAAAATACATATGTCCCCATGCTGGCTATGGCAATACCTATGAAATACCTATACACGGCATGCAGTATACTGTACCTGATGTATAGTGTTGAGATTAATGGCCAAAAGGATGAATAGGAGAGAGACAGGCTCAAAAGAGAAGAAGCCTTTGAGGAGCTGGAGACTGGAGGATAATGTTGGAACTTATAATGTAGCTATTGACTTGACAGCTGAAATGGCAAGGTCTCAACTGTGGCTTGGACATTCCTGCTCCAAGACAATAAAGTTTGTGATATGACAATGGTAAAGAGAGGAAAGGAACTGTGTGAAAGTTTTGAGAACCACATAATGGTAACATAATGGAAGTTCAGGCCCACCGGACGTGCTACTCCAATGAACAGCATGGTATATAAAATTGGAATTGATTTAGGAAAAAGACACTTGGCATGGGCTTCATAATGAACAACAGATGGCATCATTCTGTTATCCATCTTGTCAATTTTTTTTGCTGTCAGAAACACACACAGACACACGCACACAGCCATATACAAACATACACACATGCACGTCCCTATGATACCGGTTTGTAAATATAGTTTAAATATTGTATAGTGCCTTGACTCCACAAGATGAACTGCCCACAGTCTGTTAATTCTGCAGAAGCTAATCCCCTCAGTCTTTTGCTAATATATCCATTACATGAGTGATGCTCCCATAAGCCAGCCCTAGTCAGTAAATAATTCTGGTTAATTAAAGCCAAGACATCCATCTTTGCCTTGGCTTTGTGTGCGAACTCTGCAAGAGGCATGTTCTATTAATAAAACACTGGTTATCACCACTGTTGATGCAGTTTAAAACCTGTTAATTAGACTGTAGATTTCAAATGGAAATTACAACCAATAATTCACTGGAAAAGGGGGAAATGACACATTTTCATGATGACACAGCCCTCGGGGAGCAAAGCAGCAGGGGATGGATGTGTTGAACAGATGACACTGATTTAAACAATTATGGCTGTGTGCATTTATGTGTTAGTAAGTAGACAGTAAAAGAATGCTACAAAAGCTACAAATAAAGATCTGTCACCAGCATGTCTATTTATGCACCCTCTAAATGACATCCTTACTTGGGTATGTATGTAAGGCAACCGCTACGTGTGAAATGGTAAAAACGACCATCTGAATTGTTTTTGCTGTTTTTTTCTGGTCCATTTATTGTTTTGAAAAGTGGCATTTTGAAAGAGTCAGGACATTTGTTAGATGGGGAAAGGGTTTGTTAGCAGAGACTGTCTCCCACACCATTTCATTTCCACAAACTAGCCCCTAGAGGAAGTAACCAATATTTAGATTTTCTATCAAACAGCAAATTGATCACATACACAATTGAATGCCAATATTTTAATTTTAATTTTAATAACATAATGTCCCCAGGGCATTACTTCAAATATAATCGTGCTCCAAGTTAACAGGTTTGTCACAAAGTGTAAGTAAGTAATTAACTTTATTTATAGAGCACCTATCAAAACAAATGTTACAAGGCGCTGCACAAGAATAACACATGTATGAAATACAAATACAAATAAATAAAAAGATTTAAAAAAAACATGAAACATTAAAAAACATCACAGAGACAAAGACATGTTATAAAATAAAATGCTTACGGTACAAGTGAGTTTTTAAAAGCTTCTTACAACCAGCAACCGACTCTGCATTTTAACCACTATGGGGAGACGGTTCAAGGACTGCAAAAGTTCGGTCTCCCCTTGTTTTCAGCCTGGTTTTAGGTACGGCCAGAAGGCCTTGGTCAGAACACCTGAGAGGTCTATGATGATGATTTTATCCAAATCTTGAAAGGATAAAACAGATTGCTTTACAGATTGCACAGTGCTTTACAAAAAAACAAAGATACAGATAAAGTCAAGAGATAAAAACAAGAAAGGGAGTGAGCCGTGCAGGAAAAGGCTCTGGCCCGTTTCCTTGTGAATATGGGGACTGACAAGGAGTCTGACACTGGGTAAATGGAGAGCTCTTGTAGGTGTATGAAGAGTAAGTAAGTCAGTGATTGCTTGCTTAACAAGTGCTTGTAGAGAAGCACTCTATGAATTGTACCTTTTAGCTTGACCTATGCAATATTTCTGTAAAAGTTAGTACTTGTGTTCACCAAGTATTTCATCACGTAACATTTTCACTTTCTTCAAATCATCTCCCACTGTTCCTGTTGTCAAAACAGACAAACTAACTGGTCTCAACAGTTACAGGCCAGTCACAATGACAGTGATACCAAAGCCCTTCAAGCATCTGGTGCTAAATTACCTCATATCTGTCACAGAACAACTCTCCAGCCCCGTGCTGTATGCCAACAGCTCAAATTGCTCAATTGAGGACACAGTCATCCTGTGTCTCCATCTCTGTGTTCTAAAATATCTGTATAGAGCAAACTCCTACGCAGTGATCTTGTTTCAGGACCTCAGCACAGCATTCAACATAATCATGTCAGAGCTGCTCCATAACAATCTTGTTTACAGTTTTTTGAATTGTTTACATGCATTTTCTGAAAATATCCCTCATTTTCTCCAAACTCTTCTCAGTCTTCTCAAAATTGAATTTTGCGTTTAAATGATACACACATGCCATGAAATGAAAACATCTTCCTGAGAACCAATTGCACTCTGATGTGCGCAATGGAAAGCGTTACCATGAATAGCTTTACTTACCAGCAAGCTTATGCCTTCTTCATTTTCTGTTATACTCACTACTTATGTATGTACAGCCTGTTGTAAAAGATGATCAAGTTACTAGCCAACTCTACTATAAAACAGAAATGACACTACTGTAGGACGATCCAGTGTCGACAAGCTCACCTTTTCAATATTGTGAATCATGGCATGGTCTGCAGTGATTTCACTTTGGATTTCCCTCAGTCTAATGGTTATTGGCCAGTACCATGTTCACAAAAGTCTCCTGCTCAGATGTGAAAAGGTGTTCTCTACCACTATGACCTGGTAGTCTTTCAGTTCTGTAAAATGTACTATACAATAAACCTACATTTCAAAATAGGAATACCCAGCCTCCTAATTTCATATGATATATGGAACATATTGGCAGTACTACGGTCCACTTGCAATAGTACAGGAATCACTAAATACTATGTATATGTAGTATTACAGTAAAAACAGTAGTATAGTGTAGAGAATAGCTTACTTACCTGTTCTCATTCAGAAAGTAGGGACAATGGAACCACATGGTCTGAGATGTTTGCTCTCATTGCTCTTCCTATTCAGTGTCCTCCTTCTCCTCTTCCTCCTTTTATCCTCACCCTTCCTCTCCTTCTCCCTCTCCCTCTCTCTCCCTCTCCAAAACAGGAGAGCTCACCTTTGGCCCTTCACTCTGACTGGTAATTGAACAATTTCAACCTACAAGCAGTCAGTGTGGCTAATTGGTAATTTCAGTACATGTACAGTATTTTGTGTAGTGTTTGCAAAAAGTGTAACTTAATGCAATCCGAGTTGCAAAGCCGTGTTGGTTCACTCTGCGATTATACATATTTAGTCCATAAAGCAAGTTTAAAGTGGTGAAAGTTCATTAGGTTTATTAGTATTGACAATTTGACAAGTTTTTAAATGGAAAAGTGCATGTAAATGATATATTCAGAACCTCTCAAGTACATGAAGCTCTGCACGCAATCATCACAAACTACTTTATATGTCTGCAAAGCTACCATATAAAAGGAACGTGTAATTATGAAACAATCTCTCTGCCTGACAGCAATCAGCAGATACTGTGTGAAAATGCCTAAAAGTTAGAACCTCTTTCTTTATGCTGACAACATTCTCTAACACTAACGGAAGGTTGGGCAGGAAGCCTCTATGATAGTTGTGCAAAAGTCATATAGGAGAGGTTTAAAATACTAGCATACAATTTAACACATAAATGTTATCCATATGTCCTATATTTTCCATAGTCTTCCATAGAAAGACGGGAAAAGTTTTGGTTATTTTTATACACTCCTGCTTTATTAGCACACAGAGATGAGTGACAGGAAGGATTGGACAGAGACAGAGAGGCGGAGAGAGAGCAAGAAGGTTTGCGAGAAAGAGAGAGGGTATGACATGTGACAAAGGCTTGTTTCCCTTCCACAATTTCACAGGATTACAGTTTTTTACTCAGTTTCAGCAGGACTCTCCCTCAGGGCCGGCGCTCCCCATAGGCTGAATAGGAAAATGTCTAGGGCCTCACAAATCCTTTCATTTATTTTTTCTGCTCTAGAAGAGAAAAAACAGTGTTATGTTCTTAACTTATTTGATACATTACATGCCAGTGATAATGAAACCAATCAAAAGCACTGATTCCGGGAGGCCGCCCTTCCCCCAGCAAGAATTAGATCTTATTGGCTGAGGCCCCTCAAAAAAGATGCTCAGGTGAAGCACAAGTGCAACATTGAATTCTGATGATACATAACAATGGCCCTGCCAGAGAGAAAAGACTCCTCTGGGGCTATGAAAGGAAAAAGAAAAGAGACACACCAAGGAAGAGCAGCGCGTGAATCAGGTAATTGTGCATTTACAGTCATAGTTGTCTTAGTTAGCTGCTTCAAGAAATATACTTTATGGAGGTGCAGGAGCTGACTGGTAATCCGCTGTTGAACTGCGACATGCAGGTGATTCAGGTTTAGTTTTACCCCAAGAAAAAACGTTAACGGATCAAAGGTCAGGAGTTTGTGTGGCACTCCCATAAATACAGGTGAGAAACCTGGTCAGTTTGGTGTTTGGTGATTGTAAAGTTATAGCAAAAAGATTTATTCTCCATCAGTCCACTGTGAGACAAATAATATACAACTGGAGTACATTTAACATGACAGCAACTCTGCCTAGAAGTGAAAGTCCTACTAAAGTATCATCCTAGAGCCACAAGAAAAATATTAAAACTAGTAAAAAACCCAAGAATGACATCCAGAGATCTACAAGCCTTCATTGCTGCTGTCATTGTGCATCCGTCAACAATAAGGAGAACACTGAATAGAAATGGCATTCATGCAATGGAAGCTAGGAAGAAGCCTCTGCTGTCTAATAAGAACAAAGCTGCTTGTCTTAGACCACCTGGGAAAATCTGAAGATTTAATGCAAGACGCCCTCAAACCTCACTAAGTTGGTTTAGTTCTATAAGGAGGAGTGGGCAAAAATCCCTCAAGGAAGATGCCAGAGAAGAGACAGCTATAGGAGACATTCACTCACTGCCAAAGGAGGTGCCACAAGTTATTGTTTGAAGGGGTTCACTTATTTTTGCACACAGGGATAGCTGAATTTTGGTTAAATAAACAATGAAAGTATATCATATTAATTTGTGCATGTTCTTTATTTGGGTTATCTTCATGAAGATTTGAGGTTTAGATAAGGATTTATAAGGTTATTCCTCTACATTACATGAAATAATGGCCAGCCCCTGTAGGGTTCACAAACTCTCAAGCATGACTGTATAGTTCTTTGTCTTTGGTCCAAACCATAGTGGAAAAGTTTACTTTATTGCATTGAACCAGGGCCTATAAAGACAAGTCACATGGACTCACAAGTAGCTCATTTATTATACAGAGCTTTGGTAAACTCTCATCCTGTGGGGTTAGCGAGTTTGGCGGCAGCACACAGGCACCACAGTTCGTTCAGAAGAGTACCGAGACCTGCATTTTCCGGTGGTCTTGGTGTGGTTATTTGGTGACACCCGACATCAAATGGCATTGTTCTCACCTGTCTTTATGAACCAAAGTAAAGGAATACAAGTTTTAAAAGACCCTGCTCCAAACATGCTTGGTGTGAATGTGCCCTAATGCTCAAATATCCCTGGTATAAAGAATCACACTAATGTTCACTTACACCATTCAGACGTTATATCCAGTGGACATTTCTAATTTCACTTCCTAAAGCATAGAGGTTTACATGGCTTTGCATGCTGCATTCAGACATTCAGAGTTGGAATTATGCTACTTGTTTGTTTCTCGCATCTCACATCTTAAAGATGAGTAGTACGTATACCATGGGGACATGAACGTGTGGGTGTTTCTATGTCACAAAACAAAGAGAGGACTAAAAGACTTGCTGCCTCTTTCCTAATGAGCCTTGCAGGACCCCTTGCTGTTTGATGTCTAGAACTGTTTCACCTAGCTCAGACACTGCCTCCATTCCTCCCTAACTCCCCCTGTCAAAGGAGGGGACTGGCAGGCTGGCACCCCTCTGCCCTGTGCCCACCACCCACCAGGCCTGAGCATGTTCTTCACTTCATTTACCTTATGCTCCTCTCCTCTAGCAGACCAAGGCCAGGGGCCAAAATGCAGACAGATATGCCACCTGCACTCTAGCATATGAGCCATCCCCTGGGATTAAAGCATGCAGTTAGTTCTGTTTGCATTTTGACAGGAATGTTGTTAATTTTACCTGCCAATGTATGTTTGTTCAGCCACTCTCTCTGGACCTCTGTCTAGACTGTCTCTGTGACCTATCATCACCATATGGTCACATTTCTTTTAGATAGCTGCTGTAATAGGCCAATAGACCCGGTAGTGCTGGATGAGTCTTTCAGCCAGTACCAAAGTGAAAATAAGGTTTTGTTAAGTCTTTGTTGTATACTGTATAGCCTGGACTTTAATATTTACCCTTGTAATGTAACTCCACACTATGTTGTGGCAGATAGGATACCATTTTTTGTTGTTGACCATTGTTGCATTAGAGAGGAGATTCCCTTGATATTAGGGTTTGTTTTTGAGATGTAATGAAACATGGAATTTCTCTTCTGCTCAGGTATTTGATTATTTTGACCACCAAGTTAAACAGGCAATAAAGAGATGGCGACAGAGATATGATTAATGGTAAAGGTTTGTTTTTTTTCAGAATAAGAGAGAGCGAGTGTCGTCAGATCACTGTACGCTGGTTTCCCCTTGCCTTGTGTCTTGCGCGCTCATTGGCTTGTCTCACTGCCGGTCACAAACTTTTCAGACTACAGGATTTTGAGTCCACAACAGGTCCAGATATTTATCCTGCTAGATATCACTCAGATCTGATTGTGAAAAACCCAGTGAAGATGCCTGGTTTACTCCAATGTTAAACGGGTTACTGTATTAGGTAAACATCTTTCTGCTTTCATTTTTGGTTTTCAGCGTTTTGCACAGGGTTAGGTTTATGTTTTCATGCCAACCTAGAAAAGTATTATGTCTGTTACATCAGGTTATTAGTCAGGAGTGTCAAGAAGATTGTACATATTAGTATTGGGGTCATCATTTCTTCTACTTCTACTTCTATTTGAAGAAACCTACAGGTTACTTCAGCTCAGTCAAATAAGGAGAGGGTAGCTGGCAGCTGAACCTCTTCATACTTTTTTGCAGAAGATCACAGGAGGACAGGAATATTGTGGTTATTGGTTTATTCATGGAAACAGGGCTACTCAATTGCAGGGTATCAAAGGTGCATAGCACCAGCTTGACCCGAATAAGACCTTAACTGGAGCATGGCCAATAGCCGGGTTACACACACACATGTAAACATAGCCTATGATGCACACTCAAGAATTCCTCTCAGTGACATTGCTAAAACAAAATATTGTGTAAAATACATTTAAAGTTAAATTCTAGTTCCTAAAATCAATTTGAAAACTTTAGATTTGTTTATTTCTGTCTTGTCTGTAAACATTTGCTAAAAGCAGGGCCCTATTGTGAATTACAATTTCCATTGAAGAATATGTTTGTAGATAACCATCATCATTCTCAAGAAGTTGTGAATGAGGGATTCAGAGCGCTATTTTACTTGGGTGACCCACCACATACTGGCTAAAGTTCCCCTACAGGCATACTGTAAGCCTCCCAGTTTTCAAGAATGAATTTTGCCTGTTTTTTTTAAAATAAAGAGTTGGGGAAACTCAACAACAACCACAGTGGTGAATACAACCTTCAGGATGTTTACTGCCCCTTAAAGTCATACCAAACCGACACCTATAAAGAGTATTCATGAAATGGTATTCAGTCCTGTCTCTACAGAATGTCATTCTCATCCTGACATGAAATGTAAACTATGTTGGAGATCATGCACATATCATTCTCACTTGAAAGTACAAAACTGCCTTTTCGACATGTCACATTGCTGCTTTCTGTAAATCTGCATTGGAAAGCACAAACACATAAACATGTGCCTACACACCCACACTCACCAACCTACCCCCTCACCTGCTCATACACACATCAGCACATACAAAAACACCATTATCACTGGCAACAGCACAGCTCAAATCCACTTCACTCTGCCTTACTCACAGTGACACACTGATTCACAATGCTTAACAAGCCACTTACCATTCTCTGCATCAATTTACTGGGAGAAACACTGGAAAATACTTACTTGCACTGCCATACATTATCTACAACATCTACAATTCTAGAAATAAAAGTGATTCTGATTTTGATATAATATACCTAGCTGACATTTTGTTCTTGTTCCAATCAGCCCTGGACTAAATGTGGTTTATCAGTCCCTCTCCCACGCACCTCTCCAGTTTTATAAGCATCCTCTTGTCTCAACTGAAGTAGTATTAAGAATACTAACATCAACCTCCTGGGACAGAGAGAGAGAGTATGTGTGTGTGTGTGTGTGTTTGAAAGGGACAAAAGAATATAGCCTGTTTGAAGGTCCGTGAAGCTGGCCTCCTACTAGCTACACATTAGCTGGCCCTGATTATTGATGTGATGGCACAGGGATGTTTTGTTCCCTGGCTGGAAGGCTCTGCCACCTTCAAGGCTGGCCCTGCCCGATTCTTCATTTAGCCAATCACAAACCATGTGGCGCTATACCTTGCTCACCTTGAGTCTTATTTTCCAATCTTGGTGAAAGAGTTGCAAATAATGTCCTAACTACTATTACTGGGCTGCACAGAAGGCTCAATACATCAGTTTGCTACCTTGCAAACAGCTAGTATTGTTTAAAAGCAGTGTATTGCAGCCTGGCTATAGTTGTTTGCAGCATCAAATTTGTATATTTATCAGTGGTTGGGTAGAACATCACTGAAGTATGTTCCACACATAATCACTACAGTGGGGGGAAACAACCCAGATTTTTCTGTGAAAAGTGTAAATTATCACAATTTACTGGCCTGCTAGTAATGGATAACTGGCCCAGTAGGCCACTACCTAGCTAACTAGCAGCTAACTAGGCCACATGTTGTCAATTTTAGCGTGATTTATCAAGTTGATAAGATGTTCATTAACATAAAACAAATTACACAATTTGCAACTCTCACCAAGTGAGGAAAATATGGCTCCATCAGTGGCTTATGAAAGAATGGGGCAAGGCCACTGTTGGCAGCCTTGGAGGAGCCGGCTGTCTTCCAGTGGACACTGGAAAGTTTCAGACGTGTGTCTCAGGAAGCTGAGTGAATGAAGAAAGCTGATTTTTAAGAGGAAATACTGAATTTGAAATTAAACTTGAAGTTAAATGTCATAATAATCCCATTCAATTTCAAGGGATTTCATTCAATTTCAAATTGTCTTACAAAATCTTTTTTTTTTTAGTTCAGTTATTCAAGAAATTCATTTTTTGAATTTTGTAGGTTCAATATGAGCATTAAAAATTCAAATTTATGCACTTCACATACAATATCTGCTGGCACTAATCTCTGTCCATACTTAGCTCTAATGATCTTGTAGTGTGAACATGTTCAAGCCTCAATCTGTTATCCCTTGACACAGCTGCAGTCAGAGCCAGCCCTATGTTTAATTTTTAAACACTCAAACATGGACAATTTGGATGGACTCCTACAGTGTGAGATGGGCAGTGACACAATTTCAGAATGGCCAGGCCAGCAATATCCAATAAGGGTTGAGCTCAACGCATGACAAACTGATAAACAGTGATAATAACAGTGTTGTGTAGGCTACTGTGGCAGATCTGAGTCATTTAGTGTGGTTCCCCCAGCCTGGTCCTAGTCACCTAGTGTACACACCTCTCTTCATATGCAATAACAGGAATGGGTGTGGGGGGTGAGATTCATGACAAATAATGATGGAGGCACAGGCAGTGATCAACTAGGAGGGATGCTCACTCACTAGCCTCACACCCAGCCTCAGCAAGTCATCCACTACATGATGTACTGTAGTATTTTCTTATTGCTTGGAACTTAATTTCACATTAGTACAAGCTATAATATAATGATGCTTTCAGCCATCATAAATGTGAAGAAATAAATGATATTCTCCACCATCACCATGTCTACCTACTTCCATTTGGTACATTTAAACATCACAATTTAATGCATTCTCCACTACACACCCACTTCTCTCCTTCTCTATATAGCGAGGTTAACACTATAGGACCAGGTTAGAGGCTGAGGAAATACGAGCACTGACGACCTTCAAGGGCACCTCTAGCACTCAGTGTTGTGATGGATAAGCAACCACGTCTATAGAAAGATAGCCTTCAAACCCAAGAGTAATTCATAGACTGCACAGACCGACAGTCACCTTAGACCTGGCATCCTCTATTGCTTCAGATGGCTTTAGCTGTGGCACTTTACCGCCTTTAAAGAGACAGTCCACACAATGTCAGTTGGCCTTCTGAGACAGTATGCTTAATTTATGTTCTTCTGGTTGTCAAAAGGAGAGACATTTCCAGACAATTAAGAGATGGGAAATTCTTCCATCCATTTCTTCCATTCTTCCACTCCAAAAACATCATTTTGTTTCCAGACTTGTTCTTACTAGACATTCTGAATCTGAATTTCGTGATCAAATCTCACAGTCATAGTAGGTCGACTCAAAAGCTAGGCAGAAGAACAATTACTATTAACATGCATGTCACAACCCATTCCGTAATACAAAATTATGGCTCATGAAAAACTAATGTAAGAACCACTTCCCGGTGTCAGCAGAGACTTCCTTTATATCCCTATCTCTGTGTGTGTCTCTCTCTCTATTTCAGTGTCCTACATGTGTGACAGAACTGTAACAGAGACCTTGGGAACAATTGAATGGGGCTGTGTGAACATGTATCAGTGGATTCTCTAATGAGAACACCATGCTCCTAATATACAGTCCATGTGTAGCCTGCAATGAATAACAACAGCTCTTTGAGATATTGACTCCTCCCTTCCCCCCCATTTTAATAATTATGCCTTTGTCCTCGGTGGTAAAAAGTCCTGTAGGAAACGTTCCATTATTGGGTTATAGGGGGGTGGTGGCAGAGCACAAGGCTCACTCTCCTGTCATATCTGCTCTTTATTATTCATTAGGATCTCTTTCTTTTCCCTGTGTAAAAGGACCTTGATGAGCTATGTTTATTCATACACTAACCTTTTTAAATATTTCCAAGAGCCCTCCAACAAAGACTTACCTGGCATACTTATTACCTCATCTTTGTTTCATTATTCAGTCCTCCTGCTCTTACTTCCCGCTTAAGATGCAAAACACGAATTTTGCCACACCTCTTTCTTTTTCTCTATCTCCCCCTTTCTCTATACCTGTTCCTCTCACTCACACTCTCTCTATCGTTTCATTATTTAGTTTTGCATGCAGGCATAATTTTTTCTATGCATTGCTTTAGTTATGCCTCTCATTCTTCTCTCCTTCTCTTCCCCTCTTTCTCCCTGGTCTTTTTTTTTTTTCCTCTGGCTTTCTCTCATCCAGAAGTCCTTGTCTCTGCAGACTGATCCCTGAGGGTAGCCTACTGATTAGTGCAGTCATCGCTCTCTCTTTCTCTCTCTCTATCTCTATCTTGCCAACCCCAACTCATCTCCCCACAATTATACAGTTGTTTCAGTAATTTATAACATTCAAGTTATTGCGATGCTATCGTTTTATGTCTTCGCACTATGTATCGCTTTTCAAAGGAAATTGAGGAAGAAGGCCGTTGTGTAGGTCGATAGGTTTCTTCAGTTTATGAAAATCTTTGACCTCCCTATTCCAACCACACCGCAGAACCATACTTGTTGTAGTTTAGGTTGGTTGTTTTTACCTTTGCAGCATTTCACCATACTGTGCTAGAGTAGTTAATATGGCTCTATATGAGACTGTGTGATACTTAGTCAGAACATTTTTGGGAAGGTGACAAGCTATCCTCTTAATTACTCCAGCTTCCCACGATATTGTCTTGCAAAGATCTGTTATCTGGTGTGTCCATTATAAATGACAACTTACCCTCACTGCCTGCCTCAATTGTTACTCCATCAGATCTCAAGATTAGTGGCTGCATCCTCTTCCTCCCTCTAGATGAACATACTACCATGCTTTTTCAGAACAAGCTTATTGAGTCCAACCTAGTCAGTGATAGAGGTTAGGTCAGTTAATAGATGCTTTTGTATATTCTTTACTGAGTCAGTAATTACTGTTATTGTAGTGTAATCAGTAGACTTTCAGTTAGAGTTAGTGGCAGGTCACAGATACAACAATGGCCCAAAAAAGCTGCCCTGTGGGATAGTACATGTAAGGATGCATAGAGAAGAATAGGAACCATTGATGTAAAAAATTGTTTCTTTGATTAAGGTAGGATTTTAAGAGTTTGTTGTATTCCATGAATTTGCCTTGCTGCAAATACAGGTTAAACAGATATGTAACTGGGTCTGCACTATATAACAAGTGGCATGCTTAAGTAATCCATTAGTAATGAGATTGTGTCCTGGAGACTTGTCCTCATGTAATGAGGTCAGTGTGTGTAATAGTTCCTCTTTTGTGATATCAGGAATTGTCAAAGATGTTATATTTCAAACCATTCACCTTTTTCCTCAAAATAATCATAATATCCTCGTTTAGTCATGATTAGGTGGGCTTGAAAAACTAGTCTTTCCAAAATGTCTCCTTCTGCGAGATGGGTTCACTGAGTTCTTGGTCCACCAAAGGGGATGGTTTGGACTTCACATTTGTCTTCCTAATAGGAACATGGTGCTCAGCAAAAGTGAAAAACACTCCACAGCACTGTCAATATCATAATAAAAAGCTTGTTCAGTCATGTTTTTTCCTTCTCAGGAACATTGTGAAAATTAGATCTGTCCGGAATTTCAGCAACACAGGGATTATACCTGCTTTTTATTTCCTCTCGCCTTGAGCACTGCAATGCCCTGTTTACCTGCCTTAAACAAAATGAGGTAGAAAAGGCTCCAATGTGTTCAGAATTCTGCAGCAAGGCATTAAACTAAGAGACGGGACCATATCTCCCCTGTTTTAGCGTATCTTCACTGGCTGCTTGTCCGTTTTAGAATTGATTATAAGGTTTTATTGATTATTTTTAAGGCTTTGCATGGCCTGGCCCCTAGTTATCTTTCTGAACTTTTGATTCATTTTAATCCTGCATACAGCCTGAGATCCTCAGGCAGGGCCTTCCAGGCTAAAGACTGAAGGTGACCGGGCTTTTGTCATCATGGTTCCACTTGAAAAACTTGATAATGCTGACAAAGTCAGCATTATCTTTTAAATAACTTAAAACTTTACTTTATTGTAAGGCCGTTTTATCATTTTTGGCTTTTATTCATCTCATCCTTTTGAAACCATGGTGTTCTTCGTAATACTCACAATGTTATGATCTGTCAGACACTTATGTTGCTCTGACCTGTTTGCATTTATCTGGAGCATTACAGAATATCAAATCAACATATGTATTCGTTGCATGCCCATATCTCTATTTTTGAAGACCAATTGCTATCTTCACCCATTTGGAGTAAATGACAACTTTCAATATATTTAACAAACTTAACTTTTTCCAGCACATTGATTTTCAATTAATATTAAAGTCACCAAACACTTCTTCTCTCATTACCCCTCTCTTCTATCTTAATGCCAAATCAATGCTGTCAGACAATTTGTCTAAGTATGTCGTATTTGATTTTGGGAGTCTGTAAACACACCCAATCAATATTGGTTGTTGATATGGTAAATATATTTGGACCCATAGCATCTCCAGTCCATCTACGTACAAGTCTTCCCTCACTTTGAATGACAATTAGTCCTGGCTGTAGAAGGCCACTGCTCCAGATTTAAGATCTCATGTATTTTGTTCACTATGCTACATACATTAACCTAAGCAATATGTAATATTTGGTCGATGGCAATTTATAGACAGTTATTAGGTCCAATGTGTGTGTGTCATGGCATACTCAAAAAGTGAATTGCATCACGCAACAACTTTAACACAGCCTTTACTTACAAGGAGTCACCTTTGAGTCCCTGTAATGTTGTCCATGTACGTACAGTTTGTCAACAATCAACTCTGTGATTGATGCACTCCTGCTCTTTTAGGATTGGAATCAAATTCTTTCTCTTGTTATTTATTTCTGACGGGAATTGGTCATTTATCCAGTAATTTGTTCATTTGAGCTCCCTGCTATGGCTCCTTATGTTTGCAGTGCTCAAAATGAGGAAGTCGTGACAGGGTTTGGTATCGCTGATTAATGTAATCCTCAAGATCTTCTAGAGATTCTCACGAAACAAGGTTTTTGGGACAAAAAGACACAGTTTTGGTATTAAGTAGCCTGTTTAATCTTGGTCAAGAGTCTTAAAAGTTGGTTTAAAAAGTAGCTCCACCATTTGGTTTCAACTGAGCACCATGCTCTTTTCCAAATAATGAATCTGAATCTGAATATGTGTGGCACATCTTGTATCTACCATTATAAGAATCAATTCATTGTGAAACCTAAAAAGGTGTTTTTTGTGTTTAACATCTTAAACACATTAAAAACATGTTTCTGACCAGTTGGATTTGTCTTCTATAAGTGGCTGAACAAAACTGCTCTTCTATTATACCCACACCATTGGATAGGGAGTTAGCAATAGTAGACATGTTCCTTTTTCTCTGTGCCCACATCTGCCAGCCTGCCAACCACCCATACTACTTGGCAGGATTTCTCTGGCTACAATGAGGGCTGTAGCAGAACCTCTGGCACAGTCAGCCCATGCTAGAGAAGGGACAGCTGAAAGCCCAGATACTGATGTACTAACACAGGCACTGGATCCAGACACTTGTATACTTAACACAGGTAATCTATGAGGTTTCTAAAACTGCAAGGTTACAACACAACCTTGGCTCGAATCCAGGGGGAGAAATATACTGTATATAAGCTCAATAAACAAACAACTTCTATAAACCAATGCTTGTTGTTACTGCTGTGTATAACTGATTCAAGTCTGTACCATCATTCTGTTTTGTGCGAAAGGTTATTTATTACATATCTCTCATTTATCTATCTACATAACCATAGATACTTTTTCACTGGTTATCCAGACAGTCCCGAGAAAAAGTTTGCAAACCCTTTTGAATTACCTGCATTCTTGGATAAATGGCTCCTAAAATATGGTCTGATCCT
Organism: Gephyroberyx darwinii; assembly: GCA_900660455.1. NCBI lineage: Eukaryota > Metazoa > Chordata > Actinopteri > Trachichthyiformes > Trachichthyidae > Gephyroberyx > Gephyroberyx darwinii. The sequence continues at coordinate 13,344 of CABFOQ010018700.1, read as the reverse complement.
CATCTATGTCGTAACAATAGATAAACACAATGTGATTTAACAAGTAACATGCAAAATTTACTTTTACACGTTTTAATTGAACATCTTGTTCCAACATTAACAGCCTAAGATGGAAAAAGTATGTGAACCTCTAGGATAATGACTTCTATGAAAGGGGGTAATTGAAGACAGTTCATCCAATCAATGAGATGGCATTCAGGTGTGGGTTAGAGGTGTCCTGTTATATAAAAACCCCACAAAGTTTGGTTACCAACAGAGTCTTCTCTCCAAAAAGAGAGATATGTTGTAATGGAAAATGCCTCAGGCAAAGAAATGTTTAGAGGACACCCAGGGAAGAGTTGTTAAGGCTCATGAGGCTGGAAAAGGCTACAAAAACATTTCTTAAGATTTGGGCCTCCATCAGTCTACAGTCAGACAGATTGTATACAAATTGAAAAAATTCGGTGCCATTTCTACTCTCCCTAGGAGCGGACGTCCAGCAAAGATCACAGCAGCACAGTAGCAATGGCACCGAATTTTTTCAATTTGTATACAATCTGTCTGACTGTAGACTGATGGAGGTGACAAAGAACCCTAAGGTAACTGTGAAGGATGTGTACGCATCTTTTGAACTTTTTAACACCTGTGAGTCCACAATAAGAAAAACACTAAACAAGAGTGTTGTTCATGGGAGGAAACCAAGTAGGAAACCACTGCTCTCCACAAAAAACATTTCTGTCAGACTCAAGTTTGCCACAAAGCTACTGGAACAACTTAACTTTATGGCACAACACTACAACACACTGCACACCAACAGCAAACCTCATCCCAACCGTGAAGCATGGTGGAGGGAGCATCATGGTTTGGAGATGCTTTGCTGCCTCAGGACCTGGACAGCTTCAATCATTGAAGGATCAATAAATATCAAATTATATCAGGGAACTCTACAGGAGAATATCAGGGTAACGGTCCATGATCTGAAGCTTAACAGAGATTGGGTCATGCAGCGTGACAATGACCACAAACACAAAAGCAAATCTACAACAGAATGGCTTAAAATTTGCATTTTGGAACGGTCAAGTCAGAGTCCTGACCTTAACACTATTGAAATGTTGTTGCAAGACATCCCAAAAATATCAATGAACTGAAACAGTTCTGTCAGGAGAAATGGTCCAAAATACCTCAAAGTTGTGCAGGTCTGATCAGCAACTATAGGAAACGTTTGGTTGTTGCTGCTAAAGGAGGTTCCACCAGTTACTAAATCCAATCAAAGCTTTTAACGTTTCAACAATATGTTAAAACATGTAAAAGCACAAATTTGTGCATGTTATTTGTTAAATCATATTGTGTTTATCTATTTTTATGACTTAGATGAAGATCAGACCATATTTCATGGACCATTTATACAGGAATGAAGGTAATTCAGAAGGGTTCACAAACTTTTTCTCACAACTTCAGGCCTCAAAGGCAGTGGCAATGAGTATTTTTTTTTTTTAATTTTTTAAAAAAACAAAAAACCTTACAATTAGCATTTCAATTTTAGGGTTGATTTCTGAATGACAAAAACTGGATTTCTATGAACACTGCTTATCACATTCAATCATGCCAATATGACATTTATTTTCTATAATAAGAGTGCGTGCTTACGAACATGTTGACATCCCTTTTCCAACACTCATTCACAACTCATCCAAATACAAAAAGCCTTATTAACAGAGGTGTGACCTACATAGGAGCTAGTCTGGATTGGGCACAGCAGGTACAGGCAGCATCACTGCTAAATGGTGGAACACAATGGGGCGTGAACATGGGGGGGGGGATTGTTGGGTTTGGGTACAGTGGGAAACATCTATTTAGTTGAAAAGTTGTCTGTCAGTGAAAATAACTGCTAATTAAGCAACTGCAGTAGTTTCTAATTATTCTATGTAGGTTAATTTATTTTTCAGTTTTACGTTAGTCTTGCACGTCTGTCAACCTCATGACGCTGTCTATCTCTATAGATCTGCCTGTTTGTTTTCCCTTCTCTCTCTCCCATTCTTCCTTCAGATGAACTGTCACATCCCCTCCACTGAGCATCAATCCACCCTCCGCAATCTGCCCCAAAGTTAGTGATGCCAAATCCATGACGGCCTCACTCAATCCACATTTTCCACCCAATGGAATCTGAGGACACATAAACCAAACCTTGCTTGGATATGCACATTCACAGTCAGACTCATCAATCAGGCCTCGTGGGAGCTGCCATGCTCCAGATTGGTTTTTAGCTTTCCAGTGAATTGATTGAGAAAAAGAAACTTAAAGTAATGTGTTTGCCAATAAGTTGCCACAGTGACTTGATTTGAAATGGCATTAGGCATCTTGACTGCCTCTACCTACGATTACTAAGGGGGAATTTGCTGCTATTTCGGAGCACTCCTGCCATCCCTGTAGGCCACACATACTATCAAACTGCGTTAAAGTACCCTTGAATATTACCTCTAGACCCTTAGAAATGGGAGTTCTGAGGGAGGAAAATGAGGGAATGTGTGTGTAAGTAAGAGGGGGTGAGAGAAAATTTGATGGGTGGAGGAGACAGAGAAAGCTAGGGAGAGAAAGTCTAAGTCTGAGGGGGGAGAGAAGAAAAAGTTGCAATTCAAATGCTGCAATCTGCCAGAATAATTTATCGAGTTTCTGCAGCTTGGTAAAGAGTTTCTGATAAATGGAGCAAGTCACACTGAACTGTTATCAAAAAATGAGAAGGGGGTCATACCAACTGAGAAAAAAAAAATCTGAACTACTTCTTCCAATCTATTATTTGAAGATGACAGATTTTGAAGTGGCATTTAAACATTGTCTCTCCCTCTTGTCTTTGGGATGGTCCTGATTGTGAAATACCATTATGAGTATTCCAGATGTTAACTCATAGATTGATCAAGGTTGCATGTGAGATGAAGATATCCCATTTGTATATGTTACTGTTTACATGAATAAACATAATATTCAGAATATTATAAGAGGGAACTTACACAGACTGCAAAGTTACCAGCAAATGGAATAAGTTTAATTGAGAACCTCAATGCTGCTTTTAACACTGTATAAGTTGCTTTACATCAATTGAAACGTATTCTGAATGCTGAAAAAAACAAAGTTATAAAGAAAAGAATCTTGACATGGATGGCAAAGAGATTGAGGTTGTTGAATCTAGCAATAATTTAAGAATTTTAATTGAGGGCTGCCACATACTCAACACCTTGCTATCTAATTAAAGCTTTATTTGCGGTTTTATTTTAGGAACAAGTGATGTTTTTCTATTGCAGCTAAAAAGAAAATGTTGCCACCACTTCAGTTGGCAGTGTTTTATATTCACATGTCTCCTCCCTATGTCTTTGTGCCTTAGACACTGTGTATTATGGAGCATTGAGGTTTGTTACTGACTGTAAAGGTGACACTCTGCCTGCCTTGTCCACTTATAGACTGATTCGTTAGTATTGGTATTGGCATTCATTTATTATCTATAATGCTGTTCTGGGACTGCTTCCTGATAATTTTGTGCTGTTACATCCTGAAAAGAATTGATGGAAATTACTATTCACAGTCACAAGATTTGTTTTTCTTATCTGTCCCTAAGGTCAGAATTGAATTAGGCAAAAGTGCCTTCATGTACTGTCTTCATGGGACTCACTGCAAAATTATTTAAAGCTGAAAGAACTGGTCTCTCATGGTGAGTTTATTGTTGTGTTGTTTTCTGCAACTTTTATGTTTGTCTTGCTGTTATTTCTTGGTCAGGTCTCCCTTGAAAAAGAGATCCTTGGCATCAAAGAGACTACCTCGTTAAATATTTCTCTTTCCGACAGAAATACCAACAAAAACACATGGAAACAAAATTTACTTTCAAGTTGCAAATCCAAATCACTGGAAGCACAAATGGTCAATATTGCATTTTTTAAATATTTTTATTTTTTATTTTTTTATATATCATGTTCAACTTTTTTTTGTTTTAATGTATTAAATCTGTGCATTCTCCATATTAATATCTAAACTTTAATATCTAAAATTCCATATATCTAGGTTGCGGTGGGGGTACCATAATATTTTTTTTTTGGGTAGTCATACAGCATCTGTGGAGCTGCCTGGAAGAGCACTGGGTCCTTATAATGGATCTTCATTGCAGGAGCATGATGATTTGAGTTTGGTTTTAGCCCAGACACGTTTTTATTTAGCAAACCAAATAGCCTGTACTGCACCAGAATAATTAAGAGCAGAATGTCACCTGCAGCTGAATTCTTGTGTGAATACTATTAAAATATCTACAGCACAAGGGGGAGCATCACTATAAGCTCACACCACAAGGTGTTACCCTGTGTCTTCTGGATGGCCAACTGGTGAATATTTCCATACTCAACTTTTTTTTCTTTTTTTTTATGTATAGCGCAATTACTCTAATTATTCTTTCCCACAGTCTGTGTGTCTGTGAATACCAACTCTATCTCAAGTGAATTGAAGTATGTGATAATGAACCTTTCAGCCCAAAACCCATAGATTAATATCCATTCCTCATTAGACTAAATGCAATTGCCCTTACACCATGTTAACAGTCTGGTAGTGTGGCCTGGGTGAAGGTAGGTTTATCTGACAGTAATTAAAATGGTAATTTGTGACAGTGATTGTTGGCTTTGTAAATAGTTTTGATGGCCATGGTGTGCAGAGTGAAGATCGCTAATTGCTTATTGATCATGAATGTGTACCTTAGTGAGACTGGAGACCAGCTCAAGGTTACTGGGATCACTCAAGGCCAACAGGGCCAGGCCTGGCCTTTTGGGGTCCTTCAGGAAAAATGTGAATGGTCAGTGGTTAAAGTATTACCTCTTTAGTAATCACTTATTGGCTATGACTAAAAAATAAAGTTATTGTATTTAAATAAAATCACAAGGGCATATTAAGTTTTGAGTGCAGAAATAACTTTAACAAAAAAATTGTAACAGCAGCTTCACAACACAAACATTTAAAGCTAAAGCACATCATTCAGTTAAAAATGACAATTGCCAGGAGGACTTTCATCCACACAAAGCAGTGAAGATGCAGGGATATCCGTTATGTAAGCTTGATAAAACTTGATTGTAATTTCCATTTGTTGTAATTATTGATTCATTTAGAGAGAGAGGGAGTGAGAAAGACAGAGAGAGAGAAAGAAGGGGAGAGAGAAAGAAGAGAGGGAGAAGGAGAGAGCAAGTATGTCTGAGTTTGGGTGCATGCTTTTAAATGGGTAGGCATGTGTGCATATATTGCAGCATTTCATGAGAATTTGGCAAGACAGTTGGCAGACTTCTATAAAAAGGAAGAAAAGATGATGAGGATTATAAACCATACGACAAAGGGATTGAGAAAGATAAAAACTCTTCAACATTCCTTTGCTCTCCTCTGTTACCCAGCTGTGTGTATCAATCATTCTCTAATATTCCCAGCGTGTCTTCAGGGTCTCTCTGTTCAGGCCCTAGAGCCCAGATTATGGTATCCCTCAGATCTTTCTTTCTTTCATGTGGAGCACACTCCAACATTTCCTAACAGCAATAAGATTTAGGGTTGTCTTTGGCGTGGTGAAGAATATGCCTGAGCCGGTCAAACCTTAGGGTTTTATTGGTGTGTGTGATGATAATGTTCCATAAATGTCAGAAGTCAGTGGCAAAAAAAGACATGTAGGAAAGAGCAGAGTTCACAAGTTCAGTTTAAAATGATGTGTCTGGGATGAGGTGAATCTCTGAACTTACTCTGTATAGAATTTTTAAAAAGCCTCCCCAATGCTATATGTGCACAGAGAATAAGAAGCAATATATATTAATTCTCTTAGCAAAACGTTTTACCATACTTTAACTATAAAAATGTAATTTATTATTCTTTTTATAATAGCAGTATTGCAAATTTCTTCTCTATGATTATGAACAGGTCATAGGAAAGGAATATGCATTGAGCAATGCAGCCTGAGATGGATATCACTACAAATGTTGGCACCCATTTTACACTATGAAACTCATGTTGCTCATTTTGTACATACTAACAACAAACAGTACCAAAAACTGCTTCTTTAGCTCATAATCATCATGTTTTCTGTGCTATGGCACCCACACTTACAGGTTCTTAATAGCAGCATTGTCAATAGCGGCTTTTTGGCAGTCAATAGCTACTTTCCTTGGAAAGAGCTGGCAACACAGCCTGTAACAAACATTATGGTATGAGATGTGGGAAGAGTGCCCATGTAAGTGCCATTCTAAGTGTTTAAGGTATTTGTTAAAGGAAATTGATTCTAGTGGAAGTTAGGTCATGACAGTATATCTACTTTTTGAATGCCTGAAGCTCACCCAATAAAACATTACAATAATCTCCCAAGTAAGAATCTCACAGCCACTGGCAAACTTGATATTATTTTTATGAAGCAGCAACAGCAGTTTGCTTGGAATAAATATTAGAAGAACTGGGTAGTTACAATGAGCGGAAATAACTACCACAAACAGTCCTATAGAAACTCAAACTTGATCAACAGAAAATCCAAGGAAAAAGAACCAGTGTAATCACTCGCAGGAAGGCAAGCTTGTTAAAAGGGAAAGCATCTGTCAACGAGCCAAAGGTTTAGGTTCCGCTTTCCTTTACTAGCTCCAGTCTACATTGAGTGTACTTAGTATTATGTTGGGCCAGTGCACACATTGAGTTGCATGTTGTATGTTGGCCAACTTTCGAAAGACAACTGGCAATTATTTGGTAGTCAAATACGGGGTAAACATTTCATATTTCACACCTGGTCGCTCATAGGCATCAGCTGAAATTCTGATGTTCGGTTATTTGTAGTCACTTCTCTAGTCTCAGTAGAACAGCCCACACTTATACATTTGCGGTTGTGGGAGCTGCTGTCAGTACTAAGCGTTCTGAGTGCAGTGGCAAGGTGAAAATTTGGTGAAAAAGGTAAAAAATCTACAATATTAAGATGAACATTTTCTCTTGTCAAGCAAATACAATAATATCTGTGCTAATGGGTACCTTGGGTAAGAAGAACACTCACCAAGTAAACATGCATGGTTATCGTGTTTGTCTCAATGACGCAAGTGACTCAGCAGCAAATCTCACCTCACAAACTGTTGTCGCAAGAAGAAATGAAGACATGAATTGTTCTTTAAGTAATGGTGGTACCATATAGCACGACTGTCCACTTCAAAGAACCATTGAAGAACCACAACCTTCTACAGAAACATGCTTGTCAATATATTACCTAGCCATCAAGATTACAAGTGCAAGTTTTCCAACAGCTAAACACATTACTTGCATATGTTTTTTCATGTAGAGAGATCTTAAATCTTAAACACCACCGGTTGAAAACTGTGACAAAATAAACAAGAATAAAGTTTGATAGAGGGAATTTGCTGCATCAGCTTTCTCTGTTATTTGCATCTATGTTTGTTTAAATTTCAACTGCTTGTTTTGTTCCTGCCCCTCATTTTGTTCCGGAGCTGCATGGCCACCAGAGGAGGTGCAAGTTGACAAATGAGGGAAGAAGACACAGCATGAGGTCACGGCGAGGTAGTGAGCTCCCTCTCGCTGGGTAAATAAATAAGCCATGGTGCTGTCGGCGGTGCCAAATATTCATCACGATAATAGCCACCTTGGGGTTGGTTAAATGTTCCAAGGAAACATCAAGGTCAGTCCGTGGGCCCCAATAACATAATAAACTTCAAAAAATGGCTGATTTGCGTCTCCTTCGTGTTCTAAAACAGACCTGAAGCATTAAGGCAGGCTTATTGAGGAAACACATTGAATGAGACATTATGTTGTTTGAATAAGCTTAAATCTATTAAGATCTTTCCTCAGCAGCATCTCTTTGGGTTATTTATCTATGTATTAAGTACATTCAGATAATTCCTACAATAATTTGTGAGAAAAGTGATTTTGTTTTTGAAAGTTACTATATTACATGTAAATCAGGGTTATGGTCCCTAACAGTGCTGACCATCACTGATCCTATCCCTACAATATCATGCATCAGTACATAATAATGATGAAGACAGACTCTCTCAAGATCTGAGGATTCATCTGGGAATCTCCTTTCCCTGACCTTATTACTGTTGTCACACAACCTGTTATCATTCAAAGTACTTGAAAGAGCATTACATCTCCCTAGTGGCATGTCCAGGACATGGGGTGGCCAAGAAGGCCAGAGACTCATTTTGGGGTGGCCATGGCACGTTGGAGGTATACAAATGACTTAGGTAGTATCCACTTAGCTTCTTCTAACATATTTCAAAAGGCATATTACCTACCAGAAACATGGTCTTGGTGATGCTAGGTAACACTATGGCCAATGACTATTTACATACATAGAACACATCTCTGAAGTTATACTGGGATTGCTTTGCTCTTATGTTTATGATCTGACTAGAAACTCAGATGAACATTGTTTTTTTGTCTGAGCATAATCCAAAACCCAGGGGAAAAAAATCATACTGTTACTGCATTTCTGGTGTAACCCTTGTGGTGGCTAATCCCCAGTGCCATCATCTGGACCGACCAATACATTAACCATTGCTAAGATTCATTGTGTTCGTTGGACAGTTGGACAGTTCAGCTACCAACATATCTTTGCAACCAATTAAGATAGACTCATGACATATAAGTATAATATTCAGTGTGAAGTACGACAAAAACAAGGACAAGTCAGATGGACCAGAGCCATGCATGTGAGCATTCATTTGACGGAAAACGACCAACTGCTGTCTTAAACCACTGTTACCACGCTAAGCAATAAGATAGAGCTCATTCTGTTGGGTAAGGGTGAATACATTAAAGAGAGAAAATCTGTAACGTTAATCCAGCTGGCTTCTTTTTGCCTACTGTTTTGATAATTACTGTCAATTTTCTGAAAATGCACCAACAATTTCTTTTAGCATTTGATTTATCAATTACAATGTACTATGAAAACTCTCTAAACATTAGCTAGTAAACCACATTACTTACGAATTACCGTCTGTGTCATTGCCACGGTAGAACGCTTTTGAAACTCAGGCTTCAAAAACTAAGGTATGGACTTCCCATCTGCTATAATACAAATTGTGCTGCAGGCTTTAGAGTTTGTCTCCAATTAACAGTCACAAGCATGGCTCTGATGTATCTGACTTTTCCTTCTTTATAGATTCCTTGGACAAAAAAAAATCCATGACTTTACTGCCGTCGGCCTGAGAGGGGTGCTACAATATAAGATCAAATTTCAAGTTTTAAAGGCCATGATTCCCACACAGATGGCTTGTGCAGCTTGACAACAACTCCAATAATTCATGACATTTTTAATAGATTGAATTTTAATGATGAAAATGCAGTGCGGGCCTTGAGTTACACCAGCAAGGGCAGTTATTAACACCTCATGTAATTAGCTTGGTGCCGTCATGTTATGAATGCAAGTAATTGCATTGGACCTCCTTACCACCTTTCCTCTCTTAAATTTTATAGAAGTGGAAATTCCATCATGACCTTTAACCCTGTGCATTATTCAGGTGAAGAGTATACCTAATATTTCTCTCACAGTACAGCCCAGGGCCCAGGTTTTTAGCATGTGTTGAAACCTCTGCAAGGCTCTGGAGATTCTAGCTAGGGATTTATTACCCTTCACACACCCTTTTGGCTTCTTGAAAAATACCTCCCTTTGGAATAAATGTTAAACACTAAGGCACTCATATTTTGTAAGGAAACTAAATTAACCTGCATACCCTAAAGCTCTCTTCTTCTACCTGACACTAAAAGCCAAAATATGCATAAAGCATAATGTTAACTTCTATGAATTTGAAGGGAGGTGCTCTGTAACCACCCACTCCACAGTACATGAGCCCGTAGTATATTACTTTAGAGTTTGCTACAATTAATGTACAATACACAGCAATTACTACTTGGATATTCTAGAGGATTAGAAACTAATAGACAAGTGCTATACCACCAATTTTATAATCTGACTCCTTGCTCTACAGCTGTGTAGTACATTGTAATATTCAAGATGGCACCGATTTGGTTTTACTTTTATTTATATTATTAGAAATGATTAAACATTTACAGTACAATGTCATTGCGACTCACTTTAACTCTCTGCCTCTGTATACACACAAAAATCAAGCCATTTTACATTGTGCATTTGTTCACACTAAATTGAAAAAATATATGAGTGGCATACTCATGAAGTACCACAGAGCTGCTAGTCAGGCTTAAATCAGGAATCCTTTACTGGTGCTTAAGCATAAAGTCAAGTGGCTGTCTTCCATCCACCAAGCTCAGTTTTCTGCATTGTGCCATGTCAGGTTTGATTTACAGCTTTCTGCCCCCCAAGATGAAGCAGTCACATGACCTCCTCAATAAAGTGCAGATGTTAACTTGATATGGAAAAGACTGCTTGACAGACCTTTTAATTTGGCTCCAATGACCTTTCCACCGCTTCTACTGTATAGAGAGACGGTCTAAGCAGCTACCTTGATTGTAAACTATTCAGGCTTGATATGAGGTATGACTGATCCAAATAGGTCAGGTTCAGCATCACAGCCTGTGTGGTTGGAGTGTGGAGAATATTCAAACTGGGAAGGCACATTATCAAAGTCTGGTTATTCAGGATTTTAAGGTGGATTTTGGCTGTTTGGTTCCTCAGATTCACCTAAACATTTTAAAGTTGCAACAACTAAAACTAGAAAAAAAACCTTAATCAACCTATTTAGAAAAGGGACAAAAATTATTAAACTCAACTAATGTATGTGAAATGCTTATTCAAAAAATGAGTCAAGACGAGTAAAACATCAAAGCAACAGCAGCATGCAGCTGAAAATCTGTGGATGAGAAACCTGGTGTCCTGTTCACAGACGCAGTGGGTTGTGATTCTGGCAACACTTTTCATGGCTATTCAGGCCCATCCCTGCAGTTTTGCCTGAGGTGATTGTTTAAAAGAGAGAAAGATGAATATGTTTCATTCCTACCACAGCACTCAAAATGTCTTAAAGAATCGATTTGCACACGTCCAGGCCACCAAGCACCCACTGAATGCAATTAAGGATTTATATATTTATTTATATACACTTGTGTATTTGTTTATATCTCATATATTTGCTCCTGTTTGTAACCATCTTTGATGCTGTCTTGGTGCTAAGCTGCTGATGGCTTTAATGAATGAATAAAACATCTCACGGAATGTTTGCTTCTGTGTTGTATAGTGTTTTCTTCTCCTTGGTTACTCAGAAAGGGAGTTCGGGGAGCAGCTATATTTACTGTATCTCTGATGTTTTGAAGTTATTGGTACACAAGCCTAGGGACAAACACAAAGCAATCCTATTTTTCATTCAGACAAGAACTTCTTGCTTGGCCTTTGTTCTTGGTTTATGAAATTCCCTGAGTGCTCAATTGCATTGAACGTCTTAGTTTACAGAACCAGTGTGACACTCTGAACCTAGTAATTGACTTAGATAACAAGCTAGAAGAGTTGTTTCATTTATTGATGTTGAATATTAATGTACTAGTGTTATATGCTGAGCTGTTACTGCAAACTACCGACTGCCTGTTCAAATAAGGAGCAGGGTGCATAAAAATGGCAGCTTCCCAGATTGATGTTATTTGGTCCTTTTGACCCATCCCGCAGTGACCCGTTTCTGAACTTTAAAGAGCAGATGTTGACATTTGGACACCTGGACACCACGGGGCAGCCACACTGATCTGACATAATTTTTTGACAGATAGATTTCTGTTGTTTTGGTACGTGAACCTGCTGGTCATGGTCAGAAGTACAGTAAGAAGCAAACATGGATGCCAAGAAGGCTTTGCTCGTAGTGGTGCTACTTCATAGAAAAAAGAAGAAACAGATTCGTTCCTGTGAATGGGTTCATGGCATTAACTTGCTGAGACCCCAGGGGAATATCATTGCCTGGTCCAAGAACTGTGACAGCAAGACCGCAAGAGGTTCCAGCAGTACTTTCAACTGACGTACAGTATAAATCAAATAAAAACCTGACCTGGCAAGCCCACAATCATCCCAACATTATGCCAGGCTTACTCTGTTTTATCTTTGTTTTTGTAATCCTTTGATGATGAGTCATCCAACAACGGCATGTACCCTGCACACTGCATTAATTATAGCCTCCTCCAAGGTCTCTGTGTTGGCTGCCATTTTTCTCAAAACAAACCTAGGAACGCCTATTCGATTCTTATTGGCAGATGATGGCGAGGAGTCTGTCCGTCCAGAAAAACTTCAACTTGGTTGAAGAATCTGATTGAGACGACCTGATGGCGTCATCAGCCCTTTCCAGACAACAGACACCTCTCACATATAAATCACATACACGGACAGACACAACAGATCATTGGCCGCCCACTAATGATGTAAAACTGTAAAACCACAAGGCACTATGTATATCCACCTGGTTCATTGAGCACATCAACAGTGTAGTAAAAGTATATACATGTAGCCAATTTTAAGATCTGGGTTTTGTAATGAGACAGGAGTAGATGTGATATTTTGTTAAGACACAGAACATAATGCCAACATTTGAGAGATGTGAGCTATGTGAGAACATGAGCATTCATGAACATACATGAACATGAACATTCTTTTGAAAAGGGATACCTTGATACCATTTTGAGGTTAAGGCTTTCATTTTTCTCTCACAAGGCACTAGTCATATTGTGGGGAAAGATTCTGTATTGACACTTCAAACTGACTGGCTGAGCGTTGTATGCATTCTTCTAGCAGAACCAGTGGGTGCTGCTAGCTACAAGACAGTTTTAATCAGAAATGCTAACCATGAAAATTATCAGTATAGCCTGGTTTCTGCTGACTGCAAATGAATGTTGAGACTAAAAGATATTTCATTTATTACTTAAGTGAAAAATGCCTCGCAAGATACTGTGCCTCCCAGCCGTAGCCTACGTCTAACATAATGCAGCATGGAACAAAGGATTATTATGCATACTACCTGGTATTTTATTTTTCACCTTTGACCTTTTTCACATTTATTTATTTCTTTGTTTGTTTTTGTTCATCAGTCTGAGCCAATGGAAACATTGCATTGGCAATGAAGACATTTTTAACAATGGTAGATGATGTAAATGTGTCCCTTTAAGAGTGGCACAAATGCATAGAATAGATATTTTCAAATGAATTGCTCTGTATTGTAAGTCTGCCTAAAAAATACCTGCCATCATCAAAAAGCTTTCATTTTCATTTCTATTGCTGTGTGTGTGTGTGTGTGTGTGTGTGTGTGTGTGTGTGTGTGTGTGTGTGTGTGTGTGTGTGTGTGGTAGGTAGTGTACTGCTACCTACAAGTGAAAGACTATCAATCTACATCAGTTAAATGTGGAAAAACGAACCCTGATAGATTTATATTTCATTCC
>CABFOQ010018699.1:0-27008 GCA_900660455.1 Gephyroberyx darwinii | reverse complement strand
CAAAACAGAAAGAGAACGGTTCAGAGAAGAAAGACATTTTGGGGGTTTGACTACTACTAGTGCCAATAAAGCAAGTAGCATGTACTTGACAAGGACCTAAAGGGAAAGAAAGAGAGAAGCAGCTGTTGGAGGAGGAGAGTGAGAGAGAGAGAGAGAGGGAGAGAGAGTCGTGTAGCTACAGGCAGTTCAACATCTCCTCTCCAGCCTCTTCTCCTCTCCTCCTGTGCTGCAGAGCACCGGCCGAGGGACCATGCTGCAGGGGTGGAATTGTCCCTGGCTTGGTGCTCTCCTGCTGGGGCTGATGGGAACTCTGGTGTCGGGGTCAGACTTCCAGCATCACCATTACGAGGAGTTGGTGCGAGCCCTCTTTGCGGTGCAGAGCGAGTGCCCCTACATCACGCGCATCTACAGCATCGGGCGCAGCGTGGACCAGCGCCACCTCTACGTGCTGGAGTTCAGCGATAACCCGGGCGTCCACGAAGCATGTGAGTGACACTTAATTCACTGTTTTGAGAAATCCAGCGCCGACGGACGCGCCTGGAGTTGCAGAGAAAACAGATTCCATTCAGTTTGCATGAAGCATGGAGGTGAATGAAAAGTATATGAATCAAATCAAAGTATCCATACAGCTGCATGTCTGCAAGACTGGATATATTTGCACACTCATGCATTAGTTCAGGTTAACAGAACAGAGTTATTGAATACCGTACTTTAACTGGGTTCAGATTTTTATGTGGCATAAGAGCGGATACTCTTGAGCAACTTCTGAAAACTCCACACATCTGAGAAACAATCCTGCTCCGTTTTCTCGTAGTAAATGCATTTTAAAACATGATGGATGTACACAGCCCTTATAATTGGCTGCCCTTTTGTTTTGCACTTCTTGCTGTTGGGAATGAGAACATTGCTGGCAGGAGACGCAGAGCGCAGTCTGTGGGGGCTGTGGCTTTTCCTGAGGAGATGAAATGCAAGCTTTCTATTTGGCTCTCTGAAGTTGCATTTCTGTCTAATGTATTATTGTGCGGCTTAATAGTGAGGAAGAAAAATGCCGTTTTGTCCAAGAGGGCTCCTTTCCCCACTATTACTAGGAAAACATCAGTGAACATAATTTGTGGAAAACCACTCATAATGTTTCAGTGGAATGGGTTTGAAGATTGTTTTCAGAAGGGAGTTGAGTGTGTAGGACATCTGTGATTCATTTCTAATGTTGCTATCCAACCAGTGTTGAAATGTGGGGTGCTGAGGAGATGACACAGTTAACTTTGAGTCAACAAGGGCTTAACTCTGAATTCATTCTTGCAAAAGCTCTGCTCAGTTTTTACCCTAGTCGCGACCACAGAAGCGGCTCTCGAGGTGTTTATTTTGTGTATTGGTTGAAAATGGGAACCCATACTCATTTTCCTAAGGATGGAGATGAAGGATAGAGCGCTTCTTTTTTCCTTTTTTTCCTTTCTTATATTTCAACAAAGCTTGATAACAGAGTTTCTGCAGGGAATGCTTTTCTGGCCGTGGCTGAGCTTGCACTTTTTTTCCGCCTTTTGCACACGTAGGGGCTTCCTTCACTAGAATAGAAGGATGTGCGCGTGTTCTGTTGCAAGGTGACTGAGGCTGAAAAACAGGAACCCTGCAGTTAACGGAGGGGAGTGACCACAGGTCTTGTCGGGGTCAATCCTCTTGCACCCTTTAGGAAGTTCACGTCGTTCACATGCTGCTGAGTACGGTATTTTTTGAAGCTGCACACTAGAGCCAGCACTGTTTTCTGAGCCCAGGTCCCTTGTTGAACTAAAGGGGCTGAATTGTGCTGTTTCAACCAACCAAACAATTTCAATAACACAGTGTTGTGTAGTACAGTTATACTGTCACATCATATACTGGATAAAAGATAGCATTTAACATCGATGAAGTTCTGCACGAGCTCTGTGTAGCTGCAGACTTTAGGGGGCCTTGGTTGTCTCAGCAGTGATTAATGAAGAAAACCCCGGGAGGAAGGAACCCAATACAGAGAGGGAGACTGTTTGGATAGGTGGCTGACCCAATCAGTGACTGACACCCATAGGAACGCCAGATGACCTTATCCAAATAATCCAATCACTTCCAATCAGACTCTCCTGAACTCACCTTCATTAGCATGACCTTGAAGAGATCGGCCCTCGTCAACCGGTCCGATTACAACAAAGCAGTAGCAGTTGAAAAACATTAAGCTTCCAAATCCTGTTCAACCTGAGCACCGCCTCCATTGGATAGTTTGACTAGGTTATGTCAGCATAACAGCGCTCCAATTGAAATCCCATTATAGTTACAAACATAATGTTGAGCCTTGAGTCCACAGTGTTTGTGTGTATATGGTTGTGCTCGTACATACGTGTGTATGTGACAGTCATTTTAATATCATGCTATTACTTTCTAAGTCAATGCTTTTTGACCTTGTGCTCCCCCTCTCCACTTCCTTCCCAGTGGAGCCAGAGTTCAAGTATGTGGGCAACATGCACGGCAATGAAGTGCTTGGCCGCGAGCTGCTCATTAAGTTAGCCCAGTTCCTGTGTGAGGAGTACCGGGCCGGAAACCAGCGGATCATGAGGCTGATCCACGACACACGAATCCACATCCTGCCCTCCATGAACCCCGATGGCTACGAGGTGGCTGCCAGACAGGTAACACACACCCCTGACTTACCTGGTAGTCCCAGGCTTTCATGGGCTAAAGGAAAACCCCTTTCATCTTTTAGGGACACCCATTTTTGATTTTTCCTCGCCAATTAAAGTGAAACCAAATGTCCTACTGCCCCCTACTATTAACATTACATATACATAGACGTGTCACCACACTTTTTGGGTCCGCCACAGTTCCTTGACACACACGTACAAGATCTCAACAGACAACAGACTTTATTTTTTTAAACTTGGAATCCTCCAATGTTTGCTAATGTCTGTTATCAACCCATCTATCTCCCTGGGAGAACCCCTGGCTTCCTACCGGGGGTAATTATATGGGGCCAAGAAACAACACACGCACACAAACATAAGCAAACATACACATATGCACACACGCAAACATGCACACACAATTTCTTTGAGACTAATTATATGTCCTGAGGAGGCCAGTTGCACATGGCCGTCAGACGGCAAGAGGAATAAAGGCACACCACACTGTAATTTGGTGCACCGACAGATTTTGGGGTGTTACAGCAACCGGAAAACAATGGCTTCTTTGTTTATCAAAACTCTACATGGTGCAGTGTTGATTTTGGATAATATTCCACCCATTGAGAATAACCTGAAAAATACCTGATCAGACCAGAAATTTACTAGTAATATCTGTGGCAATACACACTCAGCTGAGACCTCATCTATTCTGGAGCCAAACCTTTTTTTTCTTCTTTTTTTTTTTTACAACCATAATGAATAACAGTCATAACATCCTTTAAGATCAGATTGGACAGTTTAATGTATGTTTAAGTACTTTAAGATTCAAATTTAAAAAGTTGCTAAAAGAGCAGATCCATCATTGTGAAAAAAAACTTGGAAAAACTTGCTCATGCATTTTGGCTTCCCCAAGCAGTGTAGATTTAAAACCACGAGATTAATGGGCTATATCAATTATGGTTACATGTATATATATTTCTAAAGGGTGTGTGAATTGCTCATGAAAAATAATCTTTTCACAACCTACAGATCCCCCTGCACATCAAATTGCAGGTCCTTTTTCCGTCAGTGTTTCCAAACCAAATCTAAACAAAACCATTTATAGCTTGAAAATGTAAAACTAGTGTTTAACTCCTGGCGTTGATAGCTCAATCACATACATCAAAGCAGGAGCAAAGTTGGTATAGTGAGCTGACTGTGGCCCAACAGGAGTTGTCGTTCTTCCATGTTTGGATGTGGCCTTCAAAAGCATGATGTGTTTTCTGTGGGACAACAGGGTCCAGAGTTCAACGGCTACCTGGTGGGTCGCGGGAACTCCAGGGAAATCGATCTGAACCGCAACTTCCCGGATCTGAATGCGCTCATGTACTACTACGAGAAGACCAACGGACGAAACCACCACCTACCCCTGCCGGACAACTGGGAGCAGCAGGTAGGTGCTGCGGGACACACACACACACACACACACACACACACACAAGCCACACCTTTATCTACAGATATCTGTTTGGTCTGGTAGGGAATATTTCTGTGTGTGTGTGTGTGTGACACACAGAGAGAGGGAAAGATGCGTGTGTGTGGTTTGTGTGTGTACTATACTTGAACTATAATGACCAACTGTAATAAAGTTGAGCCATCTTAGCTTGGACTTTTGTCAACACACATCAATTCATGAGATTTGTGCTGTGTTTGAGAAGTGTTGCTGGTCAGCTTTTGCTAAATTACAAAAATCCCTCTGTGTTCACATGGAAAGGATCATTTAATGCGTACTTCTTGGTGTGTGTTGGTGTGTGTCTGCGCCGCGTTGGGCTATATGGCTGCATAGAGCGTGTTTCCTGACCATGTGGCCGGGTGGGTGGGTTTGCTTGTCTTACTGTAGAACTTAAATCTTCCCATAGCAACCATGCTTTTCTTGTTCTGGGTCAAAAAGGGGCCACACACCTTTGTTTGGACAATCTGAAACACACAGGCAAAGCGGCAGCCTCACTCCCATGGAGTGAGATGACAAAATGGAGCAAAAAGGATCCATATATTATTTGATATCAAACTAGAAAGTGTTGGAAAAACATGGAAAACATCTTGCTGTTGATCATTTGTGGTGGAATGCAAATGCAAGAGATCAGAAACAAGTAAAACTATGAAAATTGACTTTCTAAAGATTTCACAAGGATAAGAAAGTAGAATAACAATTCGCTTAGATCCCAAGGCACCAAGGCATTCTCAGTGTTGGAATGCGAATATCCCAGATATCCCAGATATTCCAGCAAAACCTAAACACTTTTGTCTTTCCATCACCTCCCTGACTATGAGAATTTGAACAGGCCTGCTGTCTGGTCCAATGTGAGTCTCAGAATATTAACTGTTACCTGCATAGGTAGCTGAGATGCTGCCTGACCCGCCACATCGCATACAAACCTGCAAACAAATGTCTAAAGGTTCAAAATGATTCATTCATTGGCACGTATTCACAACTCAATATTGCAAAAGCACAGAGGATGCTTATTTTGTGAGGCTACAATTTCTTGAGATAACTAATAATTAAGCCCCTGTGTCCACTGGGCACTTCTTTTACAGGTAGTAGTAATGCTTAGGGGCAGCAAACATGCCAAAAAGAACACGCTAAGCTCTCAGCACAGGTCAGGTACACGCAACAGCATGTCCTTTCCACTGAAAATCAGGAGAAATGAAAGCCTGCGCTGTGAAGAAACGTCCCTGGTGGGTAGATAACCTTAATCGTTTTGTCAGAGTCGGTGCAGATTTCATTTGGAAGCAAAACTCTTCACCTAGCTCAAGCCTCTACTTGCACCGTGGTCATCTCAGAAGAAATACAGCAATTCATTTTCATTTGACAAACAAATGTTGTTTTTTTTATGGAAAAACGGACAGAGGAGAAAGGGAAGCATAAGAGGGGATGGAATAGCTATCAGCACATAGACTCTTAAAGAGATAGTGTGCTGTCAAACCATTGCCAAGAGTCTGTTGGAGTCTGATATATTGGAAGGCATTTTCCATGGTTCCTTCATGTTCTCAGATAAATTGGACTGGCCTTTGTCCTTCCTGCTTGTAGCAGCTGATAATGTTATAACTGTTGGGCAATGTAATAATTTGTCAGAATGTAATAAAACATAATAATAATACATTATTGCATCATAACATAACATTGTTACATTACCCTTAACCATCATAAGGGTGTAACATATTTTTAATTGATAATTAATTGTCAATTGTTAATTAATAATATGAATTATGTTATGACATACTCCAGCATGATCAGTTATTACAGTTATTATGTTATTACATCATCAGTTACTACACGGCTTTAACTAACATATCATATAACAATAAATTGATTTTGTTCTTCTAGTGCTAGCCTAACATTGACTTCCTACTGTAATTATTTTCTCTCTACTAGTGCAAATGCTTTGAGAAAAGTGAAACACTGGTCCTTCCATTCGCAGGGCGGCTGTGTACCCAGATGACTGCCTCATGAAAGGAAAACACAAAAGAGTAACTGTGCCACTGTTACAGATACTTCATTCATGCTAGCAAGGACTATGTTCTCTCAGACTGGGTTCCTCTCAGCCATCAACCCGCAAGTCCTGTGCCTGCTAGAGGGTGCAACCATGCTACATTAGTACCATTTAAATTGAGTAAATGATAATGCCTCAACCAGAAACATTAATCCATTAATCTTCAGTCAGCTGCATTAACTGCCCAGTACAACAACACAGGGCGTAGCAGATGCCTTGCACAAGAATGGATGTTTTTTGATGACGTCCTGTATGAAAAGGCTAACATTAGTCCTCAAACCTTGTTACAAATTGGGAAACAGGGCCAGCACATGCCCCATTCTCAGAATCTCCCAGTGTGGTTGTATTTTGTCATGGCTAATGCTCCTCAGGCATCCATACTGGAAGGATTTCCACCACCCACAGACGGACAGCAGGGTCAGTTCTTAGAAATACCTTATTTACACAGCCTCTGAAAAAAAAACACTCCCAGTTTGTACTGTGAATCCAGGCTGTACTTTTGCAAGAGTATCCAGTGGCAATTGACGGCCTGTGCAGTTCATTCTTGTTACAGTTTGAACAATAATCATGACCTGGCTTGCAGTGCCAGGCCTGTCAATGCAGAGTGAACCAGAATGTGTGTGAGCAGGTATTTATTTGTATTTGAGCTGACGTGACTCACACTGTAGTGTGAGTATCTGTGTGCTTATGTGTTTTTGTGTGTGCGTGTCCTTCATATGTAATGGCTCTGGGCTCAAGGGAAGTGTGGGTGTATATAAAGATCCACAGATAATAAATATCAGCTAGCCCCCAAAACAGAATACCCCCTTCTAGGTCAACATTACAGCTGCTATGTTCAAGGGCAATGGGCTCCGATTGGCCAGTGTGATCTCCCTTGAACCAATAAGAGAGCCAGGCTGTATTTATTTTCCTTCATACCTCATTCAGGGAGAAGTATTACTCCTTGTCTTCATGATATATGACTCAGAGTGGGTTAGCGTGGTTAGCACTGACACAGAAAATGTAAGGCATCCTAAACTCGGTAAGGCATTGTATGGGAGATCCTGTCTGTTTATATTATGTGCGATAAAGGTTGATCCAACTGTCTCAAATTCATCTACTGACTGCTGTGAATAGAGCAGCAGACAACTAGGGAAGATCTTTTGACAGTTTGAAATGCAGCCAACATAAAATAGAGCTTACCGGGCTGTCTTTGGCTGTCAAGCCATGACAGCAATATCCAACTCTGGCCCAGTATGTTGGATACACTCTCAAAACTGTGAATACGCCCTGAGGAATAATAACCTTTACACCTGCAAAGGTAGCGGTGGAAGATAACTCACCAGCAGATAACATGGTAAGTGAGGCATAGATGTGACTACTAGAGAGCACATTACGAGACAATGGAAGAACAGTTGAAGGGAAAGAAGTCCTCCTTTAAAGGGCTTTAACCCTCGCCAAGCAAAGAAAAGAGAGAACGCAGTCGTAGAACTTGAAGAACAAGAAACTGACCAACTTGTGCATTTGGTAGCATTGATAAGCTCAGGAAAATGTGACGAAGGACAAGCTAGAACTTACACTACCTCTGACAAAGCCGGAGGTAGAAAATCACCTCGACACGACATGTGGGGAAAGACTTAGGAAGGTAGCGTATCCCCCGATATCCTGGCCAAAGAGAGAAGCCAGTGGTTCTAGATGAAAGGAAGAATACCAGTTGGGGGTCAAAATATTGAAAACCCTGTAACTAAGATTGGAGCCTTGATATATTATATGATGACATACTTATGGTGGCAGAATTATATAATAAGACACCATCACTATCCAGGTTTCTTTGTACGTGCTCATTGTAGTTTAATAGGACGAGGGATAGTAACTTGCAGATTTTGTGTGTTGGTAAAAGCCTTGGGGCGCAGGAAAGTTGGCCTTGACTACTGTATAGAAGTGGTGCTGTATAATCCCTTGTACCACCAGGGAATATGAGTTGCTTTGTGCATAACCTTCTCATGGAATCTCTTCCTCAGGTTGAACCAGAGACTTTGGCAGTCATAAAGTGGATGCAAAACTACAACTTTGTTCTGTCAGCCAACCTCCATGGAGGGGCCGTGGTGGCCAATTACCCCTTCGACAAGTCTAGAGACCCCCGGATTCGAGGGAGGACCACCTACGCCGCCACTGCAGATGACAAGATTTTTAAACAGGTATGCAGTAGATGAGAAATGGCCTCCAGATGGTAATGTTGATGCCAATGTCTGATGTCATCAATGTATGTGTGTGCCCTCATGTTGTATATGATTGGGCTTGTGTATGATTGTGATGACAGTTGGCGAGGACCTACTCATACGCTCACAGCTGGATGCACAAGGGTTGGAACTGTGGAGACTTCTTTAATGAGGGGATCACCAACGGGGCCAGCTGGTATTCCCTCTCCAAAGGTAAGCAAAAGCCTTGCTCTTGAGCCGCTTGCAGTAGAGCCAAGAATAACAAAGACACCAGGGACTTAAAGGGGAACTCCACTGGAATCATGAAAAGCACTATATATATCACTATAGCTATTAAATCACTGTTCATGTATGGTTGACAGCAGCTTTCATGAGTTTTGTGGAGTTAATATGAGTGGTGGTTTTTTAGACCCCTCATTTGAAATAAACTTTCACGTTTGAATGAGAGCATGCAGTGTAGGCACATAATCTCATGCCAACCATCTAAACTTGCACAAGATGAGGTATGTATTCATGATTCATTCTTGGTGATGTTCGGTACAGATCAGTACTTGTATTCTTGAAAGATTTCCGAATACAGGCCTTACTGGATCACGGCGGCAAGATGGCGCCTGCTAGGCTACCTCTGTAAATTGGTGCTTATTCTGTTTCGGTGTGTTTCCTTTAGTAAAAACAAACTTCTGAACATTAGCGAACTGCCAACTGATTTTTATCCCAAACTCTTATGTGGTCCCATGGAGAGGTAGCTCTACCTTCTGCCCCAGTGAAATCCCCACATGGGATTAGAACATCTCCAATCTAATCAAGAAAGCCCGACAGAGAATGTTTTGTTCTGCATCAACATTGGCAGCTCAATATATCACAACCTATCCTGGTCCAATTCTACCTATCCATCGCTGAAAATATCATCACATCATCCATCTTCGTCTGGCATGGCTCTGCCTCCTACTGCTCGAAAGCAAGATTGCAGTGTATCATCTGAACGGCCCTTGATCAAATCGAGTCATATTTTGCACATCTGTCATCTGCAGATGACAACCTTTTGCTATTTTACAACCTAATTGTACTTCTGTGAATGTACAAATGCGACTACCGACTATGCCAATGCTGCTACACTGCAACAGGTTTTTGGCTTTGAAACATACTTGTAGTATGTTTGTTTTTAGTCTAGTTTCATACAACACTGTATCTTTTTTGCACTACATGTGAGGTCTTGTTATGTTTTGTCATGCACTTAACCGTGCATGTTAGTCCTGTTTTGTAATATGTTAGCACCAACTAGCCAGGTCAAATTTTACTGTGCATCCATTGTACTTGGAAAATAAAAGCTGATTCTGGTAACAGGCCTTATTTCTTTCCTAAAAGGCATTCCTCTTGATCTACATCCACCACTACTGTTTGCCTACTAACCTTCAGCTATGGAAAAGAACAGAATGCTCAGTGAGGCTGTTGGATAAATATGAATCCATACCTAATACGTTTTTGTGGTGATCTAGAGGCCATTAGGAGTTACAAGGGCTTAAGCATTGGGTATGTTGCAGTCTTCTAACTCCCTTGTTTGTTAATGGCCTCGTGTATATGGCTTGATGAATATTTCATCTTTTGCCACAGACTACTTGGAAGGTAGACTAGGTTCATGCGTCAAATTGTCTTGGAATATTTTCATGTTCAGCTCTGTCAATGCATTGCTGCTGTACACAATGATAGCTAATTCTTTGGTCTGAAATCCTGGCCGGGTCTGGGCTGGAATCTCCTTGACGATGTGAGTCAGGCCAGCACTTGTATCGGATGATGTGAAAACGCCCACAGTCTCATTTAGTAGGGGCATGCTATGTTTATTTTAACAAATCCATTTGCTCCAAGAGTTATGTCAGTGTATGAGGTTACATTTTCACTTTCACCCCCAGTCCTACAAGGCTCCGAAAAGGAGCACTGATCAAGGATTGTAAATCAACCAACATGGAGAACGACTTAGAGACATAGTTCAGATTCTTGAAAAGGGACTGGGACTGGGTGTCATTTCAGTCCAGCAAAAAGGAATTCTTTGTTAGTTTGTGAATTGAGCTAGAAACTATATCTCAGAAAAATCACACCTTCCAAACAGCTTTCAAACTGTGTGACTATACAAAAGAATTTCCGACAGCAGCATGTGGATCTCTCTGGCCAGTACTACTCAGGTAAAAATGTGATTTGTAGTGTAGCAGGTCAGGGCAGGATTCAAAGCTAGTGTCTGTGTGTACTTTATACAACACAGGTTTCTAACCATATTCCCAAAAGACAGAGGAGGAGGAATTTATTATCAAAGTCGTCATTCTCAGAATCAGAATCAAATTTATTAGCCAAGTACATTTGCACATACAAGGAATTTGACTCGGTGACGTTGGTGCATTAAAAAAACAGACACAGCAATCAGATAAGGAAACTCAAACAATCAAACAATATATACACATATACAATGAAATAAATAAATAAATTCTTACTGATTATGTCATCTTGCTAACTTCTATCAAATAAGAAATACAGAAATTAACTTTTTCATTTTGCGTTGGACCCCTTGGAATTATCTCAAGGAACCCTGGGGGTCCCTGGAACGTACTTTGGGAACCACCACTATTGAAAATACCTCCCGTGAAGAGACACATTTCTTCACTTGTGTAAATGGAACGTCTGTCTCAAAAAATCTCTGTGTGTGTTTCAGGCATGCAGGACTTCAACTACCTGTATAGCAACTGTTTTGAGATCACTCTGGAGCTGAGCTGTGATAAGTTCCCTCCAGCATCGGCACTGCGCAGAGAATGGCTGGGCAACCGAGAAGCACTGGTTTCATATCTGGAACAGGTTAGAACGTGTGCGCACGCGCATGCGCACACACACACACACACACACACACACACATACACATGCATACACACAGTACTTTTACTTGTACCCACCTTTTTAAAAATGTAAAGATAGAAATAATGCAGATGATTTAGCATCTTGCAGGTATTACATTTATGTGTCATTAACAGCTTAATGCATGAGTGTGTGCACACAGAGCCATGGGTCTAATACACTGGCGTCTTGTAAATATCGGCTGAGATTCCAAGGACAAAGAGACTCAAGATGAGTTTGCGTGGAATTCACTGTAATACACGTAAATTGACTCTTACCTTCCATCGGGCATGAAAAGCGCTATTTGTTGTCCAAAGTTTGAAGACAAAATGTCCTCTGTCCTACTTGACAGAGGACCAAGATGAAATGTAGTGAGACAGTGCCTCTAATGGTGTTTCTCTAGCCATGAGGGAGGAATTGAATACCTTTTACCTTACAGTACAGACTGAAGAGATTAAACTGAACTGGCCTCCAAGTATACCTCGCTGGTCTTGTTATACCCTTATTGTAGACCATAGAACTGGGAAAGGTTCATAAAATCTAAGGTATATATACGGTTTGGGAAGGTTACGTCTGAAATGTAATAAACATGGTGGTCATTTTTATATAGCAGATGTACTTGCATTACAGGTTGATCTTCCACACCAGGAACAGTGAGAATGAAAGAGAGATGCTCTCATTTTTATCCCAAGTTCCAACATGAATGCTAACTGTACCTTTGGCTCCAGTGGGAATCAAACCTCCAACTCTAGCAGTCTTAGTGCCATGCTCTAACAAGGAACTGACAGTGAAAAATGGGTGCAAAATGTAGAAAAGATACTTTTGAATTCTTCATAGTAGCGTAAATATCCAAGTCACAAAAGCTTTTTCCCTTTTTTCAGGTGCACCATGGAATAAAAGGCATGGTGTATGATGAAAACAACAATCCCATCGGCAACGCTGAGATCTCGGTGGCTGGCATCAATCACGATGTGACCACTGGTGAGAGAGGGGGCGGGGCTTGATTTGATATTTCTTGGATTTCATGGGAGGTAGTTGTGTTGTGATTCTGGGGTTTTAGAAGACTTTAACTTCAAAATGTATTCCTTGACTCCAGTGTTCAAGATGTAAGGAGAGTGCTTCCACTCCTCAAAAACCTTGTTATTGTGATCTAGCATTTAGAGGAAATAGTTTATGATAAGTCTTCTGTTCGGTATTATCAAGCCCATCTGTCAAGAGTGCTGGAGTGGAGGAGCCGATTCTTTTGTAGTTGATTCTTCAACTGAGACGGACTGATAAAATGTCTACACCTCTTATCTTTCCATTGTGCTTGTTCTCTTCCAGGAGTGGATGGGGATTACTTCAGACTCCTGTTACCAGGCACCTACACTGTGACAGCATCTGCCCCAGGCTACCTCCCCTCCACCAGCACAGTCACAGTGGGACCAGCTGAGGCCATACAGGTGTGTGTATGCATATATGTCTGCGTACATGTGCGAATGTGTGTGTTCAGGGCAGGAAGCTAGTTGTCTTTCAACTGCTATCAAGTGGATTCACAATTTCACCTTGCATTTTATTTTCTTAGTTTCTTAGTTCTCAGTTTAGAAAAGAAAAGAATCTGTCATAGTGGCCTGCAAGATTGACAAGACTTATGGATCACAGACAAAAATTTTAATTGCGTTTTTAACTTTTAACTTGACTAAGTGTGGGTGGGTATAGAGATGTTGACAAGACGTAACAGATATAAAGATATTGTAACCTGATGAATTACTGAAACGTTTTTCTTCTCTTCATCTCCCTGACAGCTGCATTTTTACATGAAAATGGCACCAAAACAAAACCTGAACATCAAGCCGCACCACGGCAAGAAAAACCTCTCATCTACCAAGGTCCCTTTAAACCTTGGCCCGCGATGAGACATGGACACTAATTTAGACAAACACACACACACACACAGACATATAATGATAAATTACATAATATATGTAATTTTACCTTCGTAGTCCTATGATTATTTCAAACCTCAGTGTTGTTTGTCTATAAATATAAACTGTGTCTGTATTAAAGAAATGTTGCAAGCCTGGTGTATTTATGTATTAGTGTTGATTTGTATGAGCACAGCCATCCTATATTTGTAAAGAACATTTTTGAGTTTGATTCCTACAATTTGAATTGATGAAAATGAAAAGTGAAAATAAAAGAAGCACTTTTTGCTGTCAGTTCATCTTCTCTGTATACTATAAAACTGTTTTGGGTGCATTTTGCCATTTCCATTTTTTGACAACCACAATGTACTGCACTCTATTGCAGTTTCCCTTTGAACATGACATGATTTCAAAATGTATTGACGTAATTCATTCAGGAAAGCTTGACTGAGCATGCACGCTCTTTTTCAGCAAGCAGTTACGTTCACACCTGGGAGCAGTCAGTGTTGAGGGAGGGAAGAGCAGGTCGCATTAACCTCCCCAGCTGGGATCCAAACCAGCAACCCTCTGGTCTCAACCTTGCGTTTCTAACCATTAAGCTACTGTTGCCCATGGATTGAATTGTGGAGGAGGCATAGATCAACTCCACTGCTCAGAAGGTAGTGAATGTGTAGCAACACCAGGGATTTAAACAGTAAATAAAAGTTACAAAGCACTTTCCAAAGAGGTAAATAAAAACAGATCAAATCGACAGTAGAAGTATAAACCCATGGAAACAAAGGAAGAAACAAGAGCAAAAGACTAAAATTAAACATAAAACAGATGGTCAAGGGCAACTAATAAAAGATTGTTGAACAATCCCAAGTAAAACTCACCAGACGCATGATGTTACCAACTTCATGTG
The DNA here is from genome assembly GCA_900660455.1 of Gephyroberyx darwinii. NCBI lineage: Eukaryota > Metazoa > Chordata > Actinopteri > Trachichthyiformes > Trachichthyidae > Gephyroberyx > Gephyroberyx darwinii. The sequence continues at coordinate 12,956 of CABFOQ010018699.1, read as the reverse complement.
AGCTGGAAAATCCCTGAACACTCACAGCAGATGACTCATTCATGTCCATTCATTTGGTGTGCAGACGTGTTTTGGCTCATAGTCTTCTGAGAATATTCCATTATGTTACAGCTATATAACTAATCACTTCGACAAATTAGCGCTCTTACAAAGAATTTCACTGTCAGTCACTCAGGAAACTGACTCGGTGTATACAGGCTGCTCACGTTATACATTACCTTGACTTATGACACATGATACGTAGATGGATGCCTTCAGTGCATGAAAGACAAGTGGGCAGGTATTGGCACAATTAAGGATGTAGCTCACAGTATACAAAAATGAATGAATGTTTGAAGGAGGCAGTAATTCATAAAATCAGTTTATTTGGGTTTGGGATGAAAGTACATGCTATATTGTGATGAACAGCTATTTATGGGGGAATTATGGTTCGTTATACACTTGATCCATTAGTGGGGATCACCTCTTTGTTCTATACATTGCACAAACCTTCCTGTTGAGCAGGGCTTGGCATTGGGAAAATCATTTTGTTTTGAAACACACAACCTTGTCTAGCATACTATCTGTAAAATTAGCTGCTAGATTTTTTTAAAAGCTCCAGTGGCATTGGTGCAGGTCCCTCCTGGTCCACTGGATGTGTCTGGAAATCATTTCCTGACTTTCATCTGCTGCCTCAGTGTTCAGCCAACTTGCAGCAGATGTCACTGCTGTACAAGACAGCCAGATAACATGTCTGCGTTTATCGTGTAAGAACTATCCTCCTAGGGGCCTTTACTGAAAGCCAGACTCTGTTGTTTGTGCGTTTTAAAAGGGAACATTCCACTCATTTTCCTGTGCCATTCACAAACACTTCACCATGTAACAATAGCCCCTCTCTGACGAACAGGAAAGAGGAAAAGCGCACTTCACTGGGTAATCTGTGAATTTGAGACAGTGATATAGAGGTTCCCCCAAGGCCAAACACAAATGATCAAAGGTAAAAAATACTTTAAATGTGCACTAGGAACAACTAGGAGATTATTTGAACAGATAGCAGTTTTTTTAATCTAACCAAATATGCACCAGAAAAACTACTTCTATTACATATATATAATAAAAAACATGCAGAGTTAACATTTCCATTTTGCATTTTAGATATTTGTATGATGCTTTTACCCTGATTATCCATGTTGGCCTAGCCCACCTATGTGAAGCTGAACTAAAGAAAGACCGACCTCTCAAAGACAGGAACTCACCTCACATCCTCTGTGTGGTGGCAGTCTCTTTCGCCCTCTCATGAGCCCCTTTGCCAAAATCTACAGGAACCCTGATCAGTCAGCCCCTTCCAGGAGAAATACCAGCTCAGATTGTTGCCACTGCAGAGGATCGATAGGGTCCACACAGTTGATCCAGTCCACCTTGGCCCTCCTAGTGGGCCAGCAGCCTTCAGGATCCATCAGGACTGGATACCTAAGGGCGCACCCAAGGGACTAATGCATTAATTCATGTAGTACTACTTCACCTCTATCTGCTCCCCACCTGCCGCGGTCAGCAGGTGGGGAGCAGGTGGATGTGCTGCCATGGCACAATATGAAGGCCATTACCCGGTCATAATAATATTCAAGGGCAATAAATCTCCTCATGGCCAAAACAGTGAGAGTGGGTTAAGGGATTCAGTTGATCCTTAGCTACACAGTACAGAGAAGAGGGTGGATAAGATGCCTGAACAACCAGCAGCATATGTTGCAGAGATCCAGACTGGAGATGCCTGGAGAGGAAAGTTCATAGTTAAGCTTGAACCAGAAGCAGAGATCACCTCCACTAGCTGGTCGGACAGTATGGTTCAGCCCAATGGGAAGAACTGGGTGGCCTTTAACTGCTCCTTCCAGTTCTGGTGGGAACCTCAACAAGCTCCTTCTCCTGCTCCGGAGTCAGGGAATCTTCAAACCGCTAGGCTACACTGCCTCTGACCCTCATGGATCCCAACTCAGTTATCACTAACTCCTTGCTAATGGGACAACCAGATGCGCCTCTGCCCTAGGTGGTCTACCCAGAGTCAGAACTGCTCAGCAGGCACCTATAGTGCCACAGTCAGCTGCCAGCTGATCGGCTCTGGAAGCATTTTATCAAGTACTCTCTCGCCTGTCTACAAGACAGATAGAAATTACACACCGGAACCGCAGACTTTCATTTGCTACAACAGTTAATTGTTGAATCAGCTGTTCTCAGCCTGTGGACCTCCACTATGGCCGCCGGAGCCGCTGGCCCAGAGGGTGCATTACATCACCTACTCATTTCTGGTTTGAAGTTGTGTGTGAACATCTAAAAGTGAGTTCTGACATTGTTTACACTTTAACAATTTAACTGACAGTCTTTAGCAGAGCGGCTTATAATGAAGGCAACAGTAGAATAAGGTAGATCACCAACATCAAAAGCAACCAATAGTAAGGAGTGCAAGCGCCAGAAGAACCATAGTACCCTATAATTATTTCTGTGACCATGTAATGATCACGTAAGAGAGAAGAGCTATGAAAAGAAGCAAAGGAGAGGGGCAGATTTTTTTTGCTGAGAGCAAATTAGAGAAAGTAGATGAGAAAGGTGTAGGAGAGGGGATATGATCAGAGAGAGGGCTGCACTGCTTGCTGTTTGAGGAAGGGACTGCTTCAACACGTTATGCTGTAGATTCCACCTGCAGGATTGGTTTGTGACTGCTTGTCGTGAGTCACGCCAAGCTCCTTGCCGGTGACTCACTGTGGTCAGCGGGGGAACTTTGGGGGATATTTTGCTGCAAGAGACTTTGACCTTGATTGAGGCTCTCTGTCATTAACTGTGCTGTGCTAACTGCAGCAATGTCTGACCACATGTACTGTCGACTGTTCCAGCTCCTTTATAACCAAGTGGCTAATGATGATTATTGCTCAGCATACTATTTGTAATCTGTTTATTGCCTAGCTCTTTGCAATGCTAATATTTCTATAATTCTTTTAGACTGGTATGTTGTTTGTATGATCTCATGCTATTACTACATTATTCATAAGGATAACCATAGAAATTTGTTGGGTACAAAAAGGTTAGTACTCTATAAATAGGCCTCAGTGTTGAACCCTTTTTCTGCCACCAGTTAGGGGCAGTACTATCATAGTAATGCTGATTAAAATAGTATTTGTGAGCATAGTAGAGCATAGTAAATGTTAATTCATTATACTACTGCTGTTTCTTTTGCATATCTGCTTTTCCAACAGGATATGTGGTAACTAAAGCCAATCGATGACTTCTCACTATACAGTTTCAGTTTTTATGGGAAACCCTGTCCCATACCAAGGTTAAATAATACAATATGTGAAGCATTGTGAACTCACTGTTTTTATTACACCCAATTTGTTGAACTGCCAGCAATCGTGATGAGAACTTACCAGAAAGGCAAACAATAGACTATTTCCAAAAATGACTTTTACTATTACTGATGTAATGTCAGCAAAATCCATTGATATGATATCGTCATTTCAACTGAATCATATTAATCATAAATAATCCGGTAACTGACTGTAATCCACAAAATAGTCCAGTAAATGCGGCAACTGAGTACAGTCAAACTCATTTTCTGCCTACACAAACAACAAGTCACAGTTAATGTTCAGTGTTTCTGAATGGAGAGACAATGGGATGACTGTATGCCAGCCAATATATTCTCCTCCAACAGACCATATAATGACGACCAATTGGCAAAAGATATTGAAAGACAACAATAGGCCGTAGACCCACATACTCCCATTCAAAGTGGCTGCTGTGAGAGGAGACAAAGCCAGCATTTCATACAACGTTACTAATCTGGAGCATTCTCTGAGTCCGGGCCTGTGTGCGCGCGTGTGCGTTTGCTTGCACATGCATTTGTGTGAACTTAGTTGGCCAAAAATGGCGTCAATGAAGCCCACCAGTGGCATTTTACTGCCAGACCTCTCCTACACCGCTTTACATGTATTCATTGACTCAGAATTGACCACACATCTCAACAATGCTGTGGAAATGCCACTGTTGGTTGAAATATGGTTGTAGGTGGACCAGGGTCAGCGGTTACACGCCCTACTAGAACTGGCACTAACACTTCAGCTCCACTTCAAAAGTTGTCTATTCCACTGCTGTGAGGATATTTTTCACTGTGAAACTGATTGACTGAGCACATATACTTGTATTGCTTGTAATACTAGAGCAAGATGGACCTGCATGTTTAACTGAGCTGGAATTTGATGGTTACTTTGAAGAAATGATTTTCCATCAGCAACTTCAACCCTTTGAGAATCTGTGTAAATAATAACCGTAAAATTCCTGGAATGGGCTTTGAAGGAAAAATAAAAAAAATATCAATTGACATTGAGTGTGTTGTAGATTGCGTTGCACCACATTTCAATGGAATAAACTTAACATCAGCTCTGACAAACAAGTTCAAGACTTCCTGACATTCATTTAGAGTATTGAGTATATTGATCCCTATAATGGTGATGTCAGCTTTGAGTACACATGATAATACCAGCATGCTATGGCATGTGGAATGATACTGATGGAGCTAGTCTGTATTAATGTGTATTTATACAGCATATACATGTATACTCATGGGTATTGATGTGTATATGAGCAAGCTTGTGTGCATGTGTGTGTGTGTGTGTGACCTATCCTGTGTTCTCTGTACTGTTGCCCTTCATTTCCTGCTATTGTCCTAGCAGATACAAGGAAGCTGCCATTACTGCAGACACAGCAAAAACTGTATTTTATCCTTTACACACACACACCCACCCACCCACACACACACACAACATGTCGAAGAGGTTACCAAGTATAATCCCTCAAGAACTAAATTAGAGATGCAATGACTGTGACTTTGTCTCAGTAAAAAAATAGTTTTCATTCTCTTAATGATCACCTGTGAAAGAGATTGTGTCTTTGCCAAGAAGAAACGTTCCACGCAAGAGAAAGCTAGTTACACCGTTCTGCTGCTCTGTCCCTACAAGTAGAGGCCGGTCTTATTCTCTTATTCAAGGAGCATTATTACAGGAACTCTTAAACGTTTTCCCTTCCCTTAGAAGCTACTGCTACTGAAGGCATCCATGTATCCCGTCATGTAGGGACCTACTGGAAACTGCATCATGACATATTGTGGATCCCAACCAAACAGTAGACCTAATAAATAGCCTAAGTAGAATAAAGGCATACATTTCATAGTTAATATTTCATGCAGAATGTGGCCTACACAACAGTAGTTAACTACCTTGTCCAAAAGAGAAAGTAAATGAAAACATAACAGACAAATTGACTGCTGTGAACGTCACTGGGTCTGGGTGGAGTGGACAGTCATAACATGTGCTGACCTGTACAAGAATGAGGTGTTGAATTGAGGAATGTTGCTCCAAAGACACCTTGATTTTTGTTCATTTGTTGACACAAGAGAGGCATTTTCTGCTCCCAAGAACTTGATTGGGTATAGATGGAGTCTTGATTGGGATTGTTTCGTATTCTAAAATGCAGGGCTGTAGTTTACCCATATTTTTTTTAACATAACTGACATGAATCTTTGACATAAGTAGTATCAAACTAATGTAAGTTATATGAGGATGAGGAAATATATGAGGAAACTGAGGAAACATATATGAGGAATATGATATAGGAAGATATACGAAGTAAAGTATATAAATAAATACTTTTGTGAAAGTACAATTGATATAATCAACAAAGTAAAACAACATAGGACTAAATGAAATCATCCCACTTTTTGTAGGTCTACTGTGGCCTACAGCTGGGGTTCCCAATTTTGTTCAGATCAAGCCCCCCTGGATATGATTTGGTACCTAACTCTATTCTTTAGGTAGGGAGAGAACAGTGTGACTTTGATTAAAATAGACATTCATTCTCACTTCCCGAATACCAAATGAAATGATAGTAAAATTAATCTATTTCTCATTTTGCTGGGACACTCTGAGAACTACCAGCCCACAGAAAACGTTTTGTTCTTTTTAATCAGGCGTTCGCCGAGCCAGCCACGAGACCGTGTTGCATTCAGAAGAGGAGGTGGCGTCGATGTCGGCATGGAGAGCACGAACCCACTCGGCTGCTCCTCTTTCTGTCGGGATGACAGCTGATTCTGCCCGAGACAACGTCAGCAGAGCCGTGCGACTTTCTACCGCCAACATGTTTCCTTGAGCTCTGTCCAAAAAATAAACCAGTTGTTTTGAAGGATAATGAACCTGCGCACAGCTCCGGTGTTGGGGCTTGTCTAGTTTTAAGAAGTTGGTCGCGAAGGAGAACAAGCTCCGCCACCACATCACCAACCTAAAGTCGGATATCTTGTCTAATCGCCCGAGTCCGCACTTTCCACAGGACATTCAACCACTTTCTTTACAGGTAAGGAATACATGCAAAGGATAAATAATTTCTCTCTAAAAAGCTTGGAGTTTTGCTACCAGTGTAGTAGCAAAAGTAATACGAAAACGCACGGTATCACATGATGAATGATGCACCAAGAAGGCTGGGACGACATAACTAACGTTAAATGTGTTTACGGTTGGTTTCTCTACAACCATAATGTAACCTTAATAGAACCTAATAGTGATTACACACACGAATTAGACATTTACACCGCTTTGAAAGCCTTGTAGATACCAACACACAACTGTTGACAGTCGACTGGGCGTATTTTCAAGCTGCAAGATGTATCCTACACTGAGTCTGTGAATACAAAGCCCGCAGGCCTGCTTGACTACAGACGAACGTGAGTGGAGTGATTGATGACACTTAGCAAGTGGAGTGATAGCTGCGGTCACCTGTGGCTGATGTCAGTTGTTCAGCATGTGGATGAACACACACACTGATGGGACTTTCTGGTCACAGACTAGACCGTTACCCTGGTGGTCTGCCGACGGTCTCTGTGTTGTGTTCTGTTAGTTCTGTTCGGTTAGTTCTGTTTGTTCTGTTCTGTTAGATTTTATTTTATTAGTTCAGTTCCTTTCTATTTTATTCTATTCTATTCTATCACTACCATTTTAGTCTGATTGCTTCTTTTCTATCTACATATATTCTGTTCTGCTCTCTGCTGTTCTGTCTCCTTTTCTACTCTGTCAGTTCTAGTGTGTGTTCTTCTCTTCTCCTATTCCTCTACAAAGCATTGCTAAGCCCAGTAGTTTAGTTTGAGAACTAAAGAGAAACTGCACACTACACCACTCTAGTCTAGTGGCAGGTCAGTCTGCTACAGTAGACTCCAGTAGTAGAGCTGTCTGGGCTACATGACATGACTTCTTATTGTAATTATAATGTGAAGCCTAAATCAGGTTTAGGCAGTCACTGTGGCCTGCACCATCCCAGTCAAGATTTATTCATGGCATAAACATAAATTGCCAAAGATGTTAAGTGCAGATGGTTTGAGATGTTTGTTTTCAGTGTTTGCAGTGCATAGGCAGAGAGTCATACATTAGGAGTATAGGTTCCTTAGGGGTGCCTCGAAGATCTGAAAGGTGTCTGTACTAAGAACAACAAGGTTTCTTTGGTGACATGCTACTGTATGATAAAGCCCCTTGATGTAAACAGTCTTAACTTGAATTATCTCCAGTTGGCTACTTGATTTGGGTCATTTCTGCAGTTTCAGTGGAACAAGCCTGAATTTTGCTGCAAATTCTATGCACACTATGGATTGTAGGACGCACCAGACTTATTCTGCTGAAGCTGCCAACCTGACATGCCTTTTTAAACAGAGGTTACCAAAGGAGTGGATAGATGTTGCTAAATTATTTAAGTTAAGATCTCCGAAGCACAATGCTTGTAGCCAAGTATACACTCATCCGTCTGTCTTTTGCTTAGCATCAAACAATCCCCTCTGGGCATGGAATTCATACAGATCATTAACAAACATGACATGGCATCTTGTAAATTGTTTTTTGAGCACCCTACCAAATTAAGGGACCAACCAAAGGAAGCTGACATCCAGCCACAAAATTTCACCCACGTCATCTTCTACATCCACAGTTGGGGTATCATTATTCATCATTCACCACCACCGATCTTGTCTCTGCTCTTTTGCTACAATGTCAGTGCTAGGAGGTACGTTGTTAGAGAGACAGACCACAAAGGGGTTGCAAGCATGAGAGAAAGCTGTTGCAAAGTATATAATTTGGGATTTACAAATTTAATACAATTCTCGTCATGGATTCAATGAGGAATTTTTCATTTGAACTCTATTAACTGATTGTTTGCCTCTATTTGTCTCCCTCAGGCCCAGGAGTTAGTCAGAGTGTGCCTTGTAAATAGTTTTTAGTTTTATTTACTGACAGAGATCCAACTGAGGATCTCCTTTATATAAGGGTGAATGAGTTGGATTTAACCAGTAAAGGAGCATTAATCAAGTGTGTGGGTATCTTTTCCCTATTCCATTGTCTTGCTTTTTGTATTTAGTGCTTGGTCAGGATTTTGGATGCACATATACCTCCTCCTTGCTGAATTATTGAAAGCTGGCAACAGTGTCTTATAGCAGGACTTGGCGACAAGGATATTTGAGATGTCTGTGTTGCATGTGTTAGATGTAACACAACACAGTGTGGTGTTGCTCTCCCAAAAAATCCAATCACTGATGTTATTTCATGTATGTATTTTCATGTACAATGCTGAAAGCCTGTTCTCAACAGCATAGATGGTCACAGTGATATGATTAATTTATTAGCACAACCGACCTCTAAGCTAGCACCAGACAACAAAATGTCATGCTCACATCTCCAAATATAGGATAACTGAAGAGGATATTTAGAAAGGAAGTAATTATGTTCCGTTTTTCATCTTATTATGTAATACAGAGCTTGGACAGAAAAATAATGGCAACATTCCTCACATGTTTCTGCCAACAGCACATTATTAGTTAACTTAGCTGGAGGAATAACTTGATCTGAACTGGATATAAAAAGGAGGAGGATGAGATTTGCTGCTACTCTGAGAAAGGGGCGAGGCAGGCACATCAGTGCCTTGGTATTGATAGTCTATGAGTGAACTGTTCTAATGCAGTGGGTTTATATTTGTTATAAAAAGTTGCGTTCCTCCCCTCTCAAATTGCAACCTGGTAATGGTGATTAGAAAATGCTGCCACATCCGTAAACTTCACATTTGAGCTGTAAGCTGTAAGTCATCCCCGAGTATTGTATGACTCAGAACTTAAGCAAGAGTGGAGGAGTGGCGTCGTGATCATTGAGCAGTGCGCTGCCACAACTCAACACAGCTTAGCTGCTGAAATGTGGAATGCAATAACTGTGGAAATGTGGAATAATAACAGTAACTTGTTAAATTCCTTTTTTTGTATATTGCATAGATGTAGATACTGTAGATATTACAAAGGCAAAGGACAATAGGGAGACAGAGAGACAAATGCGTGGAGGCAGACAGAAGAGCACACCCTTTGTTTCATGCAAGTGCCATGAGTTCTGAAATGAAAACGTGCCAGAAAGTGTTGCTAGATGATCGCACACAATAGAGTTATGATGATTACGTTTCTGGCTTTCGGGCTGCTGTTATCTATTTAGTCTCAATTGGCAGCAGCTGGTGTCGGATGCGGGGAGAACCAGCCTACCAGCCTGATTCCCTCCCTCCAGCCAAGGGCTCACCCCCTCCCGTCTGCCACAGGTGTCTTTATTTCTTATATATTTTTCGGTGCAAAAAGCAAATAGTAGAATGTCTTGGTTAAAATAAAGCAGCTTTTGATAACGGATGCTTGTCTAAATAAAACAAATTGATTGATTGAAAGTTCGACAGAGCGTCCTCTATTTCAGTTTCCCAGCTTTCCATTTGCCTGTTCCTCTGGCGTTTAGTAGTCTACATTATGGTGGCGTGGCTAATTGATAACATTTAGTTAATATTGCAAACCATTTTCCACCTCCATTGTACATATCGTCATGTTTTTGGATTGCAAAATATCATCCCACGATATATCCCACAAAATTTGTGGTGCAACCAAATTATGTGTTAGTGTCACTAACTAAAACCTATATACTATATAAAATGTTAGTCTGGAGCCCTGTAATGCCCCTTGGGTCACCATGAATTATTAGGTACTGTAGAACATGCATAGGGGTACTTGGCAGTTTAAACGTCAGTGACATGCACCTTAAAGCTGGACTCAATTGTGGGACTGGCCCAGCTGTCTCTGGGGCTGTCTTGCTGAATTCATAGCCAGCTGGACCAATAGCTGGGCTAGATTGTTCCTGACCAATGACAACTGCAAAGTATTGATTTACACACGTGGCTATAGGGAAATACAGGTCAGTAGTATCCAGCCCATGAATGCCTGTCCAGCTACTCATCAAGGTGATCCTGATTTTGTTGTTTCTAGTCTTTTGAGAGACTTGTTTATGTTAGCAATTCAAGAACAAATTTTCTAAAATCGTGGGAACAACACATTTGAATTCGGTTGGGGTTTTTTCTCTTGAAGAGCACACGCTTTATTCTCTTGATGAATTCATCATGTTCATGAAGGTCATGATATGCTCTCAGAGAGATCAGTTATGTAACAACTCATCTGAAAACTATTAGGCCTCAGCCGTGTTAAGGGTGCGGCATATCCTCGGGCACCTCTGGGGTCCTCCTAGGGAAAACCCTCTGCCTTCTAAACAGATCCCTGTAACCCTGACAACGTCGCCGTGGCCCTCTGAGCCAGGACATTGGAGTTTTCTTCCTCACCGTGGAAATGTTTATGTAAAAGGATAGCTCCACCCTGTGTGTGTCTCATACAAGCCATTAATAGTGTGTGTGTGCATGTGTGTGTGTGTGTGTGTGTGTGTTTGTGTGTTTGGCAGTAAGGGGGAGTTATGGAAAGAAAGAAAGAAAGCAAGTCAGGCAGAAATGGAGTCAGAAAAATGAAGAGATTCTCTTGGGGAATCCTTGCTAGCCAAACTGCATAGACATTGGAAAGGGGAAAAACAAAGTGAATGAAAATGAGAAGACAGAGGTGGAGGGAGAGTGACGGACGAGCCAAACAGTGTACTTCCCAGTACTTTCCAAGGACCTGCCCAGTTTTTCCCTACATTCACATAGCAGCCCCTCTATTCCTGAAACTTTCGCTCTACTGCTTGAAAAGACAATGAAAATTAATCACAAAGCTTATTGTTGTCAATATACCATATACCAAATATATATTTATTTTCAACCCATAACAAATATTACCAAAATTCTTCCAGTGCCCCACTGCTATTAAAACCTATATTGGAAACACTACCTGCCTTCTTTCCATCCCAGTTCTCTCCATCTGTTCAGAGGACAGGGAAGACCTGAGAGGGTGGAGCAGTGGTAGTATAGAGGTGTGGAAGATGACTGATGTGAAAGAGATGATAGCTGGGCTTGTCCTGGCCTGTCTCAGCTCAGAGGGGTATTTATCACAGCGCTCCCTATATTATAAGTTTTTCCTGGGGCCAGCAGAACAGTAATTGTCTCGTAATTGTGGTGATTTTATAGGTGTAGGTCCGAAAGGCTTTAATACTGTTGGAATGGCCTAGAGATGTCTCTTGTGTGTCTCAATTAGAGGGGCACAGATAGTGTAGTATTGAGATTGGTACTGATCCAGCTCCTTGGACTGTTCAGCAAATGCCCTGATATCTAATTTTTAACGAAAGTGCTAAAAAAATAACATCTGTCAACAATTGTCAGTTCTGCTAACACAAATGAGAAGCTAGGCTATATCATCTAGCTATGTTATGTAGCATATTCTCTATTTTATTAATATCATTATTTTTTTATTTGAGGATTGATTTACAACGGTCAGGCAATAATTGTGAGCTGTAGTTGTAATTGTGCTGTAATAGGCCAATACAAGGCAACATGAATTACTATAAATTGAATAGTACCTGGATGAGTACTCATATTGGCTTTCCTACTTGATTAAATGCTCATAGTCCTCACCTCTACTGTATCTTTTTACAAGCATTTTGAATTGGTAGTGGCCCTGTTGTGGAAAATAGCCTTTGTTTATGCTATGGGTGGACAGTTTCCATTGAAATCAAGAGGCTGTGTGTCAGTGTATGTCTGCCTCCCTTTTCAGCCATCTCTCTGTTTTACCCATGTTTATTTACACTTACTTGTTCACATGTTAGAATGGAACTGGACAACTTTGCCAGATATTTCAACAGAGTTTGGCAGCTTTGGGTTTTTGACTTGGGTTGCCAGATGTGTTCTTTTTATCCAGTTGGCTGAGGCAGCGTTGTGCTGTCTCATCGGGTTGAAATGCACTATAAAGTGAGACTGCTCTCCCCACTGTCCCAATGTTATTTAAAATTATTTAAAATCATGTTATTTGTTATTTAAAATCATTACAACACTATGTAGTACCATACTGTATCTTAGGTTTTTTGTGTGCATTGCTTTTATCAATGTAATTTTAGAATAATTATTTATCAATGATTTAGTATATGAAAATTATATAATGTTAGTTCAGATCCCAGTCATTTCAACTAATTATAGCCATTTATTAAATACAAATATATTTAATTACATTTTAAATGTAAAGGGAAAACTCATGTCTTGAATGGTTATGTCACGGGGTCTCTAAGTCAATGTACTGACCCCTGTAAACACATGACTAACCACATGACTTGTGTTGACAACTGTCAGCTAGACACAGCCCTCCCAGTCGCCCCCTCCTCTCCCCTCTATCACATGTGCTGAAAGACTAGACAGTCAAAAGAAAAGGGACAGATGTCCCACTGTTTTTAATATCCAGAACCATCCACCGGCTGCCCACCTGTTTTGGTTGTGTTGCTTTGAGCTGAATGCATTTTAGTGGATGCAGCATTCTGGATGGGAGGAGCGCATTGGTGATGAGTCATCAGTAAACAATCAGGAATATCAAAAGGCATCAACTGTCACGCTGCCCACTCCAGAGGATTCCACCTGTGTGTGTGTGTGTGTGTGTGTGTGTGTGTGTGTGTGTGTGTGTGTGTGTGTGTGTGTGTGTGTGTGTGTTGAGAGGG
>CABFOQ010018698.1:0-16429 GCA_900660455.1 Gephyroberyx darwinii | reverse complement strand
CTTACATACTCTAATAATTGGGAGGTTTAAGTAAATTCATGGTTTACATTTTTGGTCACATGTAATATTTTTTCTCTAGAATATATTCAACTGTCTACTGCAGTCAACTGGGGATCACTGAGATTCTCAAAGATTCTCAACCCCCCCCCACCTCCTTATTTGGAGTCTCTTTGGGTGCAGTGACACACGGCCCTCTCACATGCCGTATAGATTTATTGATTATGCAACTCAGCGATTTTCATTTAATCGTGCTGCACGTATAAGAAGATTTTTACGGAGGCAGCTGATGTTGAGGGAGGAATTTGCGGCTTTACTCCCGACTACAATTCACGTTCATTAATAAATCATCGATTTTATGGGACAGTCGCCTCATTGACGTGTTTGGGATCCGTGCTCCGGCACGATTAGCGATCACACTGTGCCGACTCCAAGTGAACCGTGCCGGAGCACACCTCTTCAAGCGGGCACGGTACGGAGCGATCACACTAGTCAAACGAACCAGACTTTGGGGGTCAACCGTGCCCGGGCACGGTACGGATGGCCTAGTGTGAGTGCGCCCTTAAAGTCAAAGTTCACTAAGTATTCGGTATGGCAGGGGAAAAAAAGTGTCAGGGTATAAGGACAGAAAAGGATTCTTAAACCTTTCTGAACTGTACTACACTTAAATATTCTCTCACTCGCTCTCCCTTCATTGTCTCAAGATTGTTCATTGCAAACAAAACATTTTTGTAAAATAGAACTATTTCAGCCTTCCTAAAGAACCATTAAAAATGATTCAGTAACAGGGCCATGTAATTGTAAAGCCTGTAGAAGCGTTTTCAGTTTCATACATGTCATCTTTTGAAATGTAGATGAGAACGTTTGAGTGGGTGTAACAGTAGTTTATAATACTCACATCACCATCCTCCATGCATCATTTTGTCTCGGTGACTATTTCATACTACATGCGTATCAGATTTGTAAATATTAAACATGTTAAAAGGAAGTCCCTGATAATTCTGTAGCTGGATCTGTGGACATGTAATTCAACTGTGTGTGAACGTACCACAAGGTAATGAGGGCCATGCTTCTGACCTGACTGTGTCAAAATTGGTTCAGACTCACCCTGATCTTAAAGATAGTTTAAGCATTTGCAATAGCAATGGTTTTCTACCTTGCCCTCAGAATCAATGTCTACAATAAAGAATTATCAAGTAGTATTTTCAGCCTACTTACTATGTCATTTTTAATTTGTATTTTGTTTTTTTGTATTTGTATTTGTAAAATGACTGATGCATAAAGCAGTTCTGAGGATGTCAAACCCTTGAGCAAGCCACCTTCAAAACAAAGCCTCAAGTACAGCAAAGTCTGGGAACACTTCAGGCCCAAGAAATTTCCCCCCAGGGATTAATAACCAACCAACCAACCAACCAACCAACCTACCAACCAACCAACCTAATAATTGCAGAGCTCTCAACAAGTACTAGCACAGTGCTGTCCTAGACCAATATTGGCTGAAGTGCAGTAGCAGTAACAAGAATGCTAATTTCAGTTTCACTTTGTGAGATAACATGATGGCACTGTTTAGATTTCTTCTTTAGCAGATTAATCAATTAATTGCTAGAATAACTGAAAGAGTATTCACCAATCATTAGTTGTCTCAACAGAAACTTTAAACTGAAATGGACTTGCCTCATAACTCCTAATACAACCAAAGTGCATCTAAAACACTTGCCAGAGATGTCTGGCCTGTACAGGTTTGTGTTTGTGAAAATAATGCCTTTGCTCTTGTGGTGAAGAGCCAATTAAAATTGCAACAATTCAGAGCAGCCCCCAAAATGCTGATATGAAGTCAGTTTTTCCATTTCCTAGTAGGCATGTGTGCCGGTAGAGGCTGATCCCAGGCCAACCTTAACTGATAACCCCGATACTTCCCTTGCAATCCACTTTCTTGGCAATGTTGGCCGTTTCACAATGATGGAATATCAACACATGCAAACCACTAATTACTAGAATACTAACAAATCACCTGAAGGGGTAGACAGCAGGCACTTATGCAAGCAACAGGCAACCATGATGAGATGACGATGAAAACTGGTCAGGATAGCCAAGTTGTGACGAGAGACTGGTGGCGTTTCCCCTGCTCTAGTTAACAGTGTGGAAGGTCTGCCTTCTCAGCCTCCCCAAGTTTCCGGCAAATTTGGTGTACAGCCCTTCAGGGACTCTGCTTTAGTACTAAATATCAGGGTGTTATTAGACTGCACGACACTTGGAACTATTGAAATGCATACTCTCCACTTATCACTGAGACTCCTACTACTAACAGTACACAACCTCCCTCAACACACAATTTCACTTCTCGCTCTTCCTCCTGGACAACTCTGTGTCTTGTTTCTTATGTGGATTCCTCTATAACAGTGGGTCATCCAATCCCCCACCCCCATGCCTCTCATCTCAACTGCTTCCAGTGCTGCTGTCAAAATCTCACCTCTCTGCCAGCGGGCAAAGCCGTGGCCCGATGAGAATGTAGCAGCACCACGCTATCTCCAAAGTGCCACATATAACTGCCCCCCACAAACACGTACCTGAAAGCTGCATGCATGCACAACTGTTACCGTGCATACATAATTCAGTGAGTGCCTTTGTATGCAATCATTACAGCTCGTCAACTTGCCTCGCTATTTTGGGGGGTATTTACAAGTACTATTCATGTACTACTCATTTGTTTTACTCCCTCTCCATCTCTTGCTAGTCACGTTGTTCTCATAGCCTCTTTCAGGAAATCACACAGATCTTCCTTATCTTAATCTTTTACAAGCCATACCTAATTAAGATAAATCACTTCTCTAAAGTCGTCTGAGCCATGGTACGATCAGACAGGTCAAGTGTAATAACCATTTGTGGGATCAGGTTGTTCAGAATAAAAAGGAAGCAATGGAACTATTCCAGCCACTTATGTAGGACAATATCACGGCACTAATACTGACATAGCTGACTTGCTTTTTGTAAATTTTATTACTGCAAGTCATGATTGCTGCCTTTCTCACTCTCTCTACAGCAATCTGACGATGCCTTACAAGTCTATTAGCTGATGCTTGAACGAGGCCAAATATCACTGCCAAGACAACGGGTTTATCATAAAATCCCTGTAGCTCTGGCAATGTAACGTAATGGGTAATAAGTAATCAAATTCCTATCTAACATAAACTCGCTCAATAAACAATGCTCCAAAAGCATTCTGCTTGTTAGTTTGCTCATACAAACACACCTCTGCCTGATATGGTTGAATGCCATAGATTAACCAGCAGTGAAGTCATATAGCATGGAATTCAGTTGCATTGTCAAAGAGGTCTGATCCTGATCCTGACTAGAGATTATAGTTTGAGCTAGTGTTTGATGCTTGTGGGTGCATATATTCTTGGAAAAAGACTTTCATTATTCCACTGACAAATACAAGACACATTTTCATGAATAATTAACTACACAAACATCTCCATGGTGTTGTTTAAAGTAAAGACTATAACTAAACTAACTCAAAACAACTAAACTATAACTTAGAATGAAGCTCAAACTTTGATTGCAAACACTAGAGGCAGACATACTGAATTTCCTCCCTATTCGGGTGAGAACACCATAGAGGTAACAGTAGCCTATTTACTAGCCATAGTGGTAGCCCAATCAAGTAGAGGTTTGTTGAATGCATAAGAACAACTTTCTCCAGTTGTAGGACCAGTGCACAATCTCTTGCTACTAGATACCATCAAGTAGTTATCCATTCCAGTTATCGAGTCCCCGTTTTTTTTTTTTGTTCTTTCAACAACAACAAAAAAAGAGAATGAAAGGCGCAATTCGCTATTGAATTGCCTCGCTGCAATTCATGCATGGGCGACTGTGAGGTTATAATGTTATAATGTGACATAGTGGGGCTTGCGAAGCAGACTGTGCGTTCAGAAGTAGTTGCCTTGAAGCTGAAGTGCGTACTAGCAGCGAGCAAGCACAGTAAATGTTAGAACTGATCAAAGGTGTGGCTGAACTTCAATAAGGAGGAGAAATTAGACTAGGCAAATGTGAGAAAGAAGAAATCGCAAGTGTGGCCACACTTTGATAAAGACACACGTTTGCTAGTACGCACTTCAGCTACAAGGCAACTGCTCCTCTGCCACGGAGAACTGAACACACTCTCCTCCTCAAGCCTCACTGTCACACACAGACAACATAAAGCGATGCGTGTTCATTAATGGAGGGTGGATTAATGTTGGCGTGATGAGTGTTATGACTAACTAATAAACCTGTATGGCGTGAACAGTTCATTATCAATATACTATTCATTCTAATTTGGGATTGATAGCAGAATTTCAAGCAAATTCACATACAGACTTATTCTTGAATCTATGGTGTTTTTGTTTTTTTTTAAAGGAAATGATAATCCACGTCCTTAAGGATTGTACTATTAAGGAGTCATTAACAAAGAAACATTGATAAAATCTTAATAAATTGCCAACCCTAGTCTGGGTGTCTTTTGGAGGAAGATGCGTGAAAGGAAAGCATCCAAGAAAGGCAAAACAGCTATTACAAATATGACTGACTTAAGCTTTCTACAGTATGGGGGATTTATATAGTTGAAGTTTCTTCAACCAGGGTACAATAAATCGATGCCGGATGACAAAACAAATAGGTTACAATTGGATTGGCATATAATGTCTTTTGAAAGAATTGTCTGCCTTGTTGTTTTATGTAGTTCCATTTAGATGTTAAACAGTTTCATATCGATCATTTAAACATCAGTAAAACTAATGGAAACTCCCATCACTGGACAAGAGAAATGGTTCTGAAAACTTCCTAGCACAGAACATTTCTCAAGGTACACAGGTACTGTGTTTCTATGTCAGTGCAGTACGCAACACTGGTTTGACAGCGCTTTGTTAACTTTAAAACACATTTCTATATAAACGTACAACGTGCATCGAGGATTTATTTCTGTATGGGTGGCTGACTCAACATGACAGCCAGCTAACAACACTCTCACAATAGTATCAAATACGTCTGAAAGGTTGACTAAGAGGATCTTAAGTTCCCCTTTTCTGACCTCCCAATTTATTTTAGTTGGCAAACAAGGGGAGGGACTATAAAGAACTGAGATCGGTCTATCCAAGATGCCTTTTGCGATTCAAAACCTTCGTAAGTTATACTGATATATTTTGGGACTGGCATTTGAAGTAGGTTAGAGCCTGGTCTTTCCTTGACTCGTCATTTTCCCCAAACAATGCTAAAGCAATATTTTCTCTTCACTAAAGCCAGTACAGAATGCATTTCTGATTTAGGCAAGTAGATTTTTAAATATCCCTCCCTTCCCCATCCTCTCACCACTAATTAAATTATCAAAAGCCACTTGTCTTTTAATGGGTAATGAAGTTTTTCAAAAACTGTTAAAGGAATCCAGTTGATATACATATCTGCTGGTATTTACTCAAAACAGTGATACCAAGTACCAAATTAATTAAAGTATTCAGCGTATTCTATGAAAGTATAGTATCACTGAATCCAATCTATTTCATGTTTGCTCAGAACACAAGACAATAAATTTTCAGAAGCCACTCTCACACAGTGAAACCACTATAAATCTCAGCAATGACATATGTTACAGAAAATGTATATAAAGCACCAGCCAAGATGTAGATGTTTCATGTTTCAGTGCAAGACCAGACCACATTGAACTTCTGTTTAGAAAATACAAGCTACTATGCTATGCTCCAAGCTAAGCCTTTTTTTATTTTATTTTTTAAAGTATGGTTAGCAGCCAAAGCCCCTGAATTATGACCAACCATTATCTAGTGTGATTGTGTGATAGAGGCTTTGTGTCACAAATCTCCTAGCGACAACGGCTGGTACCACCATGGAGGCCCATTGGAGAATTGGTGTGCCCAAATAATATCTAAATATAAAATAACCAGGCTAGAAAAATACATATTTGAAAAGGAGTGTTGTGGGTATGGATCAGTACAGCTAAAAGTAAATAGTCTTAGAAGATACATTTGTTTTTTCAATTTAAGTTAGATTAACACAGTAAACTGTTTTGTCTTTAGCCCTAGTTTCTACTCCAAAGTACTATGAGTTGTATCTTGAAGAGGGTCAGCCCAGTTAACCTGAACAAACTATCCTCCAAGCTCATTTGGCAAAGCAGCTAAGGTTCTTGTTAACATGCAACTAATAGCCACTACCAGCTTCCTAGCCAAGGAATATTAACCGCTGACCAGAAAACCAGATGTATTGACGACAAGACAGTGATAGTCATCTGACACAAAACCAATCAGGTGTATTAATGATTAAATGATCAGTCCCCAGTCAGCACCATGAATTTAACCATGTCTATTCCATACTGTTGAGATCAGGTCATAAGTTTAGAAACGCAATCAGCTGTTCTCAGCCATTGTTGTCAAGACCTGTGGACCTCCAATATGGCCCCATCTGAAAGCAAGTTTTGGGGTGTGTATGAGAGGGGAAATTGTTTTGGTAAGCCTGTCAGGGGGCAGGGCAAGTCTGTTTTAGTTTTCAAGCAGACCCCCTGTAAATGTATGTAATTCATAAATTTCAGTTGTGTTGACCCTCTTCAGACAAGGGACAGATTCAGTGGAAATGTAATACAAAGCAAATTTGACCCCTGCAAAATAATCATTGGTTCAAACCCTGGGTCTGAATCAAATGGCTGGTACAACCCATATACAGCTTTTGAAATCAACAAGTAGGGCCTGTAACTTGAGGTAGGCTGAGCAAAGTGAGAGAGTCCATAATAACATACCTCACTTAGTGAAGAATAAATATGAAGAGCTAATTACAAACACGAAAAGAAACTGTTTATGCCTAACCTTGTCAGACCATAAAAAAGATGCTGTGCACAAACCAGGATATGCTGTTCTGAAGAGAAGTATTCTCATTTGTGGTTATCATTTTACTAAACCCAACTGGCATTGTGAAATTTGACAAACCTTGTACAAAAAGCAACAATCTCCATAAGCAAATTTTAACCACATCCTGTTTCAGTCCAGTTGCAGACAACATGCAGACAACCTGGACTGAAGACACGTTCAAACCATGTACAAATGGGGTGAAGGGGTCTGGGATTGTGTGTAGATGTTGGGAGACAGTGTGGATAGATTGAAAGGCAAACTCAGATTTTAGCCATAGCCTAATCTTAGATTTGGTTGCACAATGACATCCATGAGCAGGGTCTAGAATCAAGAGCAGCCAGTTCACCCGCTAAATAATAGCATATATTGATAGGGCAGCTGCATCAAAGGGCTTGTATAGCACCTTAGATAGGAAACCCAGCCTCAGCAGCCTAAATGTGTAGCATATGCGACACAAAAGACTCATATTTAGAGAGATGACAATCAGGTCTGTGATCAAGTGCAGGTCGGTTGAAATATCCATTTTGAAATACTGGGTATATCTCATCAAGAGCTAATGCACGTAGCTGCATCACTTTACTATAACACTGACTAAGCTACATGAGGTTCTCTACTAAATAGTTATGGTTGAAATGCTAACAAATGCCCAAGGCCACTGGGTTAATTTATGGATAAGCATTATTAGTGTCAACTGGCATGTAAAGTAATGTTGTTTCGATGGGTCACGATCTAGAGTTCCTGCATGTTTGCACACAGCTAGATTGACAAATGCTCTAGTCATATTTTACTTAGTAACTACACTAAGTCACACGTTTGAGGGGAATGGCTATATGGCTATAATGTATGCACAAATATCCATCACGTTGACAGGCAAACAAACACGGACTGACCACAGCACAACATGAAGGTCTTTGTAAATCTGGTTACCTTGGCTCAGGGAGGATGATTTTCTTACTCGCCCGAGCCGCTGGAGTAGATTTGCTCTTCTCCATCGCCATCAAATAACTGACATCGGCGAGTACTGCTTCGAGGTCCGCCATCTTCAACCCCGGGACGACCAAATCAATAAAATATCTGACTGGGAATGTTGTAGGGAATAAAAAAACAATGTCCACCAGATATGACCAACATCAAGGGCCAAGGTGCATGACAGGGGCAGCTGAGCGGGTGGCAGGGCTGACCATCGAATGGAGTCGTTTTCTCAGACTGTAGTCGGTTCACTTCGTCTCAAACAATCATTGTGAGAGAAAAGGGGAAATTCGGGAGGGAAGACATTGACAGCTTACTTGAGAAATATGTATCATCGGAGGTGCTAGATCACAGTCCGTGTAAGCTCATTTAGTGCAAAAAAACCCGCAGGTCTCTTTGACGTGTATCGTGAGAATGAAAATAGTGGCAAATGCTGCAAGGGAAGACTGGTGAGATCTCGAAGGTCAGTCCTCCCTCGCACTCTGCTTTATAGTTATGTGATATGTTTCACACAGATAGGTAGGTGCACTAAATGCTGGATCCGAAGAGAGGCTGTCAAATCCTACAGGTCTCCGATGACTTTCGTAGTCCTCTTGTTGGAATTATGTCCCCAAAACACCTATTTGTCTCCAGTACGACACGTGCTTCGAGATTTCACTTCAATTCTAGAGACTTGAGTTGACGAAAATGTAATGTAGTCGAATGGCAGTTGTGACTCCACGGTCAAAATGTGACTGGCTGAAACAGTTCACGCCACAGCAACAGAAAAACTCTATTGTAATAAAACCGAGACACGTGTATAACACCAGTACAAATAACACAAGCTAGGAAGAAGCTAGATTAAAGTGGAAACAAGGTTCATGATTTGCATTCCATAAAATCCACACACTGCTCTTGTTTATGTTGCCGTCGTTGCTGGCTTCCTGCGTAAAGCTGAAATGTTCCTTATCGGCTCATCAATCACAAAAATGTCGCCCGAAAGATGCTGTTTAGCTAAGAGGCTTAGCACCATATCCAAACAGAGGGCCAATCAACGAATTATAAGCCACATCCAAGCGTTGGAAATCCGAATTGTTTTATCTTGCTGGCAATAACGATATTTGGTTCGTCAGCTAACCTAGCTAGCTACCACGCTAGCTAGCAAAATGAAGTGGCTAGCCAGTAAGCTAACTAACGAATAAGCTTCCGAGTGATAGCTCAATCCATACATCTAGTGTGTATGGTGTGTATTAGTAGCCACACGAAAATGTCCTGGTTGCAAGTAGCAACTCTTGTTATTAGCTGGCAAATTAGCTGAGACTAACGTTGGCTCGATTTCACAGCTAATAACGTTAAGCTAATGGCAGCGAGTTAACTGGTTACTAGTACTGAAAAAAAAATATAAATCTTGTAGGTTTTCCAGAAAACAGTCTTACAAAGTCAAATGTATTCAAAAATATCGGCGAAACCGCACAGAATAATCCATAGCTGTTTCGTTACCCCGAGCGTTGGGGGACCCTCCTCGCCTGGAGACCCAGCACAGAGCTACTGACTGTGGGCTGATGGTGACGCCGATTGTGGAGGAGGGGGAGGGAGCGGTGGGAGATGGAAATCGGCTAGCCAACG
Organism: Gephyroberyx darwinii; assembly: GCA_900660455.1. Lineage (NCBI taxonomy): Eukaryota > Metazoa > Chordata > Actinopteri > Trachichthyiformes > Trachichthyidae > Gephyroberyx > Gephyroberyx darwinii. The sequence goes on along the minus strand of CABFOQ010018698.1, from coordinate 6,971 downwards.
GTACTTAGCTGTTAACAACTTTTCCTCCTCGCCACGGACTGACAGTTGGTAAGACAACGGGGCGGACAACTATTTTAACCAACTAGGTAGAGTTCAATACCTAATACGGCACGCTGTCCATGTGTTACTATCGTAAAACAGTCACAGTGGTTAATATCTCAAATAAAATGATGAGAACCGAGTAGCACGTCGTTCCCTGCTTGCTCCGACCGACTGTAGCCAGGCGACCCAGGTTGAGGAGCCCACACTCGGCAGCTAGTTAGAGCTAAGTGGCTTAACGAAGTATCCGTCCGCTGCCTCTCAGCCCTGCTGCAATTGTTGCGTCCACTCCCTGCGATTAAGCTGTTCGCTTTCCAGTTTCACTATGGCACATGTCTATTTGAAATCCCCTTCGATAGAATTTACTCTATTTTGCTAGCAGTGTTGCATTGCTTGCTTTGTGGTTCAACTTCCTCCCACTGCGGCGGAGCTGCTTCTAAAACACGGAGCGGGGCGCAGGAACTGGACCGCAGAGCTGAGTGTTAAGAGGCATCTTACATTTTAACACGATGTTACAAAGGCATTGTGGCTTTTGAATCAATAATGTTGATTTGAAATGGGACAAGCATATTGCATCTACTTAGATGCATAGATCCCTTTCAGTGGAAGAACGGTATAGATCCCATTTCAGTGAGAGCGCTGAAATAGCTGCCAGCAAATGCACACACTGGTTTCAAATATTGTCCTACTGATCCTATGTTAGTATAAATCAATAGCTATTCATATTAAATCGGAATGAAGGAGGATAATGTATCAGCGCCCGATCATTAATTGTACATCTAGACTAAGTAAATTTCGATTGGATGCCTCCGTGAGCTATGTCTATATTTGTTGGTGGAAACGTAGTGCCGTTTCCTGGCCAGTATTGGTAATGCTGTCCTTAGTATACGTTGCTGAGGCTCCCGGTGGAGTATTAGGGGTGAAATGGAGTAATGCATGGAAGAGGGACTATTTGTCAAATTATTTGTCAATTATTTTTCTGGGCAGAATGTACGTTATTATGAAATAACTTGTGTCTGCTAAAATCAGCTACAGCAACCACTGGAATAAAGGTTTGTTGTAATATTGTTAAGGGTATAAACAATAGTAAACAGTAATGTTACTGGATGCAAAGATGTTTCTTATGATGTCTGCATTTTAGAAATTAACCATTCTTCACTGACAGATTTTTTGGTAATATGGGACACCCCAACAATTATATTCTCTACTTTCTATCTTAAGTTGTAGTTATGAGTCTTGTAGGAGAATTCAGTCAGTATTCAATCAATGTGTAGCTCAGTCAAAATAGTATTGGAGTCCTATTTCTGTCTGTCTGCCTGTCTGTCTGTCTATTGTGATTGTTCTTTCATTAGGATGAGGCTATCATAAGCAGAAACATGGGTAGAACTCAGTTAGGTTTAAGAAAGACAGTTTATTCAGCACTGGGAAGCAGGAGGGGTCGAGGGTGAAGGGTCACATGGGAGAAAGGGTTTGGAGTAAGTTGTTACTGCTGAATACGGCGGATGGACTGGATCTGAGGGGTCTGGGAGTGGGATCCAAACTCCCTGAAGTGCTTGTACTCCCCACAGTGACGATCACACTCCATGATATACTGGTATCCACGATAACCAGGGTACTGGTAGCACACAAATCTGTTGTGAAATCAGAGAGAGAGAGGGAAGTGGATATGGAGTCATTGCAAAAGAGTTGTGAAAGGCTAACCAAGATGGTTCTGAATGGCAGTAAAGCTCCAAAAATAGGAGAATATGAAATAAAATGAGGGAGGAAAAAGAGAAATAGCAGCCTCCTTTGCAGGCACTCACGCTCCAGACTGGACCCTGAGAGAGCCAACCTCGTTGTTGCACCAACCCATGGCCTGGAGGGAGGGATAATCGTCGCTAAGCTCACCCTTACGGCCCAGGAAGTTCTCACGCTCATAGATAGTCATACGACACTCTCTGTGGTTCTGGAGGGCAAAAAAGAAAACACGACAGCCATCAGGCTATTTGCTTGGCAAAACCGAAATCCAAGTCTCAGTATCTGTCTCGGTTTTAAATAACTCGACATGCGACGAAGTGAAAAGGCAAATGACTGAGGGAGCTAATTAGATCAGGAAATCCCAAGTTTGACTTACAGCACAGGCAATAGGTCTGAAGGAGGTCATCCTCTCAATGTGATAGGCGTTGCTACCTCCGAAAGCATCACACTGGGGGTACTCTCCCCTCTCCAGGACAAACTGCTGTCCCTGGTAAGAGGCATGCTCATAACCCACCCAGCTGGGGAAGAAGAGACGAGGGTCATTATCACTTTCTCATTACCTCAAAAGTCTGAGCCACTTAACACAGTCAACCATAGCCTATTAGTACCTCGTCACCTTGAATTAAACCTGCAATTATATATATTTCTATGTATTTAACAAACGAATATAACACCAGTTTATCTGTGTTTATATATAGCATCGCATTTTGTGACAGTGACAATAAGCTAGTCGATCAAAATGGATGTAAAGCTGCCTCTTTTGCCGCGTCTCTGTGTACTCACGCGCCACTCTCCACTCTCAGGGAGCGCACAGTCTCGAAACCGAACTCCATGACGTTGCAGCACTCAGAGGTGAACTCATGGCGACGGCCCTGGAAGCACTCCTCGTCGAAGACGATGATCTGACCGTGGGGAGAAAATAGGATAGGACACATCAGGACATCTGCTGTACAGGTGCCACATATAAGCACCACACAGAGGCAAACCCTGGCTGTCTGAGATCAGATAATGTGATTGTCCAATTGCACCCAAGTAGAGTAGAAGGTGTTCCATTCTAACCAGCCCGATTTTAAGGAGCTATTGGAGAGCATAATCTCATGTTATGAAAATGTCATTTTGCTTTTGTATTCTGTTCACAGTATCCCTCTGCGAGGACAGAAATAGTGGCTCTGCCTAGACTAGAAACATAAAAGGAGCTGGTGATGAATGGTGTGCCCTTTTAGGTTAGGACACTGTACTGGAGACAGCTGGCTATATCTCAGGGGAACCTCCAGGGCTGAGAGGCCTCCCTGGACAGGAATATAAGGCTGTGAGGTGATGTATGAATCTGCTCTGAGATCTGCAGACTCACCTTCCAGTGGCCGGAGAACTTGGTGCAGTGGTGAGTCATTTTGTCTGTAGGGAAAAGGTAAAACTTAAAAAAAATCAAATTGCATCTGCACATATAACAGTGAAATACTTTGTGCACATACTGTATTTTGAATTAATCTCTGCTATACACACACTTTGCTGAGATGTAAGCTAAACACACATTAAACCCATGACCGAGGAAAAAATTCAGCATCAAATGTGTCATACATTTTCTATCAGCTTGACCTGTAAGTCCTTTGAGGCTTGTTTGTGATAAAGCGCTGTATAAATAAACTTGAATAAAAGTTTTCCCGCATCAACAACAGTGGCCCTCAGCTAATTAAAACACATACGATACAACATAGTGATGAAAAATTGGGGCAACGCCGCTTGAAATCCCAGAATAGGCTGCATCGGCAGGTTAGCACAGCAGGAGACTCACTACAATCAACTATTCACCACAGCTAACACACGCTACGCACCACTCTGTGGAATGAAAGGCCCGAATTGCTACGTAGCATGTGAAACGGCCTACACAAACCCCAGTGGATTTGAGAAGGTTAAAAGGCACTAGACCTGTAATGGCCTGAATAGCAGGATCTGCCTGAATGCGTTGTCGCTGGACTGAAAGCATCTATTTATAGTTCTCACACAAAAAGTAAGAGTCAAAGAAGCCAGGGGCCTCATCTAGACTACTTTAGCTTTTTCTCCCTTACCCTTCTATCTCTTTATCTATTTTGTTTGCTAATTTCCTCCCAGCTGCTACAGAGTTTTTCTCCCTCGCCCCTTTTTTTATCTCACCCACTGGTTGCAGTGATGGCCTTAGGGGCCCTGGAGCCTGTGGGTGGCCGCTATGTTGTGGGGTTTGGAACAGAGTGTGTGAGTATGGGGCCTGCTTCCCTGGCTGGCTGGCTGGCTGGGTGAGGGACAGGGACTCACCTTGCTTTGATGCCCTTGGGTTGTCCTGCTTTGAGAGTGAGAGGAACCACGCGCCCCCACCCTTTTAAAGCCTCCCCTGGCAAGGGGCCATGCTGAAAGCCCCGGCTCAGCAGCAGGGGAGGGGCTTTTCTTTGTCCCCCCCGACAAAAGCGTGGTTAATCTATAGAGGGGCAGAAGTGCAGACGACCACAATATCACCCAGGGCAATGGACATGGACACATAGGAGCAGAGTGAGAGAGGGACAGGACAGTGCAGGCTGCTGAGAAAATACTGAAAGGGCCAAGGAGATAAGGGGGCAGTGGAGGAGGGGAGGGAAGATGCTCCTGAAAGCTATGTTCATTGTTTATGTCTCTTATCACTCAAACACTACTTCTCACCTTTCAAGTATGTCCCCTTTTGTCTTTAGGTCAGATACCTATAGCTTTTACATGCTCACTGCAGACTGGCTCACACCATGAAATAAAATAGATAGATGACTTTCTGTGCAGGTAGTGTATGTTCATCAACCATAATTGCATGTGTGCAAGGTTCAGTAATCATTTTACTGGTATATACATTAATACGCCCTATGGTTACATGATGGCACGCCTCAACGCTCTATGAGATAAACCATTAGGCTGGCCCTAGAGGAGCAGTACAGTGAGGAATGCCGCCACAACTCCTGTGATCTTTCCTCCGCTAGTGTACTACTGGTTCAGCGGGTTTGGCAAGAACACCCAGTAAGTTGCACAATCATGTCAGCGCTCGAAAGGCTTTATTATGAAGGTCTGATGTTTGTCAATGTTTAAGGTTTAAGTAAGGGGTAATGATGTATGAGACAATGTTCTCCTCATCACTGTGCTGAGGGGAATTTATTTTGAAAGAATTATTTCCAGTCTATTTTCATGAGACCCAGACAATTTCCTTGCTGCAATTCAAGGATTGATTTATTGACTTCATTGTATCATAGCAGAAAGAAGATATACTGTATTACACCTGCAAGCCTTTTGAGTCCGCATTCCACACGGTGTTGATACAGAATGAAATAGGAGCCACGCAGATTACACAGCAGGATTAGTTTGAGCTTAATCTACACATAGGTATTAATGGTTTATCAAACACAGGTTAATCCTGCCTTTGGGGTGGAAATAATCGCAGCCGAGGTGATATAATCCGGCCGTAATCCAGTTGTAGTTCATCGGTGTAAATCCAAATTCTAGGAATTATGATTAAGTGATTATTTATGTTGACCGCGTGTTATAAATATAAACTGGCGCGGTGGGAGCAGTGTAATAATAATAAAAAAAAGCCTGGTACCTAAAGCCACTCTTTGTGTTCTCAACATGAAATCATGGATCAGGTAATAATTCCCGTACCTACCTTCAAAATAAAAGCTACCTTTATGATATAGGTATAGGTATATCACAACGTTAATTAAATGTGACTGCATGTATTTTACTGTGGACCTACTCTACTGTTATAGCTTATATTGGGCTTGATTTATACTGTAATATTTTGAGTAAAGACAAGGAAAACTATTTTGGTAGTTATACTGAATTTAGATTCTAGATTTTCTAGATGTAGCTTCAAACCCAATGCATGGTGAGATCAGTGCAGGGTGATCAAAAATAGGGTTTTCTCATTAGAGGTTAAAAGCTAAAGAAACTGTGTGTGTGTGTGTGTGTGTGTGTGTGTGTGTGTGTGTGTGTGTGTGTGTGTGGTGGGATTAACTCTTTGTGCCCTATGGACCTTTGCGTTCCTCCTCTCCATATGCAACTATAGCTTATAGCCCCACACCACACCAACACATGGGAAAATGCCTTTGTCAGGGGTTTCCTTTGACAGTAAACTGCTTACAGGCAGGCCAGAGGGGCCAGCGGCATTTCTAGGCTGTGCAATGACCCGGCGGCTTTGGCACGGGCCAACTGTGATGACGAGAGGCTTTCTATTGTGCTGTGAGCCTCTACGTTTGGCCTTTGCCAGAGTATAAAAGCTGGGGCGCAGCGGTGGAGGAACCAGCACGAGCCAGCCTCCCTCACACGGTACTACAAGCTGTACTAACGCAGGTAAGGACACACACAGACACCCGACACACACCAGACCATCCATTGTAGCACAGGGACCACCAGGCATTCAGAGCCAGGGCCCACTCCCTGCCCGCCACACCCAGGCCACCCACCCTCCAGCCTGGGGAAAGGCCCAACCAGAATGAGCATCCCACATAAAAAGCAGGCTCATGGGATGCCTGCTTTAGTCCAAATTCCCAAAACACATTTTGGATATATACATCCTGTACGCACACAAAAACTATACCTACCCCTAAGTGAGAGTGCCACACCTTTACTGGGCTGTTTCATTCTACCTTTCCCTTCCCTGTCACTCTTCAACTTGCAGCCCTTTTTTATATTTTCATCCCCTTCTCATCTTCCTCCATCCCTCGCTCAGACTTCTCCTGAAGCCCCTCACCATGTCTCAGACCGCCAAGTCCGCCTCCAGCCAGGGCACTGATGCCAAGGACAAGGGAGCCCCCGCCCCTGCTGCCACCAGCAAGGCCACCAAGACCGGAGAGCCCGGCATGGGATCCTTCAGAGTGAGTCGCATCAAAAATAGACATCTTTTATGACCAATATTCCTTTACTATCTCCATATAACTCATCCGCCTCCGCTATTACTTCTTTGCAGATCATGCTGTTCGACCAGGAGAACTTCCAGGGCAGGATGATCGAGATCCAGAATGAGTGTATGAACATGTGTGACCGTGGCATGGATAGAGTGCGTAGTATCATTGTGGAGTGCGGCCCGTAAGTGGACACACACGATCCCAGATTTAACCGCCGACTCTCAGGCTCGATCAAATACCTTTGCTGTAATCACGCGTACTTCATCACTATCTCTCCGCTAATCCTTCTTTCCCATCCTCCCCCCC
>CABFOQ010018695.1:2502-35402 GCA_900660455.1 Gephyroberyx darwinii | reverse complement strand
CCTCCACCTCCGCCGCCGCCGCCGCCTCCTCCTCCTCCTCCTCCTCTACCTCTTTCCCTTGAGCGAGAGCGCCGTTCTCTGGATCGAGACCGAGACCTATGTCGGCTGAGGAAGGGAGGAAGAGGCGAGTTATCAAATTACGGTAATTTCCCACTGAGGATGGCTTTTACACTTCACTAATCATGAAAGGCAAGTTTGGCTAGGTGCCCTTGTATAAAAAAGGTAAATTTGTACCCCTTCCTCCGGCGTCCGTAGAGCTCTCGCCTCAGTTCACGGGAGATGGGCTTCAGGTGCATGAAGTTACAGAACCCACCTCGAGTGCATTCCCTGTGGAGAGAGGGCACTGCAGTTGGAGTCGAGAGAAAAGTAGCACAGCATCACTGACACCAGAATCTTAACTGGGGTGAAACACTATTCAAGGCCAAACAAGTTTCACACGGCAGCTGCTACAGACAAGTTTAGATATGGTGATGGCATAACTCCTCCATGTGCAGAGACATCAACAAACAGCTATGAGCTGAGAACTATACCTCATACCCACGTCACTTTATGAACAATACTTATATGCACACGCACTTTATACCTGCACATCTGTATCTCTAGATCATTCATGTTTACCAAACCTGCTGCTTCTCACATCCATACATTCTCTTTCTATTCTAGTTTAGCCCTTAACCTGTTCCATTGCTACTTTTATTTTATTCTATTTTATCTTTTTGATTCATGTGTACCTACCATGTTGAAATGTGCCTCGTCCAAAACATTTCATTGTACAGTATGACTGTAAGTGATGCTGCACATTTGATAATAAATGACTTGAACTTGAAAACACTGTAGCCACAGTAAATTCACCATCAGCTATATCCTGTGGTGAAGCACTGACCCCATTTCATACTGGCGACAGCAAGCTTCTCTGAAGTCTGTGACGGGAGAGAGTTCGGCATGGATAGGCTGCGCATTAAACCACCGATTATTCAGGTCAATCACAGCCTTCTCAGCATCCTCCTCACGACGGAACTACAAAGGAGGCCGACAAGGAAAGACATTTTAAGAGGAGATCACTGGTTGTGATCCAGGCAAAAAGGCATGGCAGGACGGCAGGGGTACATGTGAACGTTTATGGCAGACACAAACAACCCACCTTCACATACACATTCCCAACTAGGTGGTCTCCAAGGTTGTCACATACATTCATCTCCTCCACCTCTCCGTACTTTTCTTCCATCTCTGCGAAGACCTCCTGTTGAATCAGATAGCAGAGAAAAGTTGCCAGAAAGTTGGATGAAATTTAGTTTGTTTGAACAATGTTGAGTATTGCAGTCGATATAGGTAGTGGACTAAATCCATATTTGGCATCAGCCAAATGTGTGTAACTATCGGTCAATCACTTCTGATAATAAATAAATAATTAAAGTATATTAAGTCAAATATCATCATTTGGCTATGATTATGAGACCAAATTGTCCAATAATATTCTCCAAGGAGGTTGAAGGAACTTTACGAGCAGCAGAACGGTTTGAGGTAGGCCTGCACTCGTAGTATTTACCTCAAAGAACTCATCATAGTGCTCCTGCATCTCCACATCACTGACAGCACCTAGTGGTGGCAACAGAGAATGACTCCTTAATTACAAGAAAAAAAAACATGGTTTCAGTATAATGGATATCTAACAAAAGTGTTACACAAACAACAGCATTACTGATTGTGTGTGTGTGTGACAACATTTAAGGAAATCCTCTGAGCCACCTAGTCAAATTCTTCAAAAACAGTCGTGTGAATAAAGTGTGTATGATCAGGTACAGTAAAGATTTGATTTGATCTGCCCTCAACTCCCACAAGAAAAATAAAAGCATGTATTCATTATCTCCCCAACTATATGAGAGCACAGTCAGATGCTGTTCAAACTTCCAGCTGAAGGTACTGGAAGCAATTTAATGTGGGCACAACTCATTCAGCCATTGATCAACTTGAGGAAATATCCACTCTACGTGGTCTGTCTTCACAACTAATGGCAATATTTCATGCCATAAACGACAGATCAAATCTCTCAGCATCTTTTTGCAAGGGAAGATGTGCATGCAACTTATTTAAGATTATACATTCTACACACATACATTCATTTCTATGATCTTACAAAGTTCAAATCAATATAAGAGTTTCTCCCAGACATAAAATGTTCAAGGTTCATCTGTGACGTCACAAAGCGACAATTTGCAAAGGTGCTTTCCACTGACAGAATGTGAGAAACACATTTTTTTTTTTGTGGGCTCTTTGTGAATGTTTCTATGAAGTTTCGCACCCAGACAAGTTGTATTTCCTAGTGTTGACAATTCAGAATGAAAGTTGCTCTTCTAGTCATGGTTTCAGCTGCATAAATTGAAGTGTGGTGACATCAGACAAGCTTTGTTTTGGCTGTTTCCAGCTTTAGGAGAAAACATTCAAGAGCAGAAATGATGGGCTAAACCAGTGGTTCTCAACTCCCGTCTTCAGGCCCAGAGTACTGCTGGTTTTATAATTTGCCAGGTAGTTTTCATTCTAGCCGTCTAATCAGGTACTATTTAAGTGACGTGTGAATGCAATTAGCAGAATAGAAAACCAGCAGCACTCTTGGCCCTGAGAACTGGAGTTGAGAACCACTGGGCTCAACTCTACAGGATAACAGAAATAAGATCTAATTTGAGGGGGGGTGGATTTCATCCAGTCACTGAACTATTCTAATACATAAAAAGGAGGGTGCAATACTTACAGTTCAAGCCATCAGCAGACTGGGCACTGTTTTGAGGGTTACGGTAAATGTTCAAGAGGGCAATTGTCTGAAACACAAAACGTACATTTTTGAGAAGGAAGATTAGAGTTTGTTTTGATTTCCTCAAATAACCCCAGAAAAGGGAGAGAGGATAGATAAAAAAATGAAGGGTTATGATGATCCACTGCATTGGTCCAGGCTACAAAAGCAAAAGTTAGAAAGCAACGGTGACATTCTGAAAACATGAGAAATGCCATTACCTGTGTAATCAGCATATACACTCACTGGTCTTACGAATCAAAAGCAAGTTCCATGCCCTCATGAAGCCATGGGTCAGTGCATAAAAATAGTACATTGATGGCTATTTTGTTTAACTCTATATCTTCTCATGAAATAAGATGGCCTTTATTTTAAAATAATGAAAGAACACCCAATCCAGAAGCCAAACCCTCGATTGTTGACTTTTAGCTAAACGTTTTCTTCCTAAATTAATCACTCCTACTGCAAAAAGGGGACTAGAGGGGAAAAGCATCAAATCTGAAAAACAGTGCGATATTTTACTCATTTACTGCATTTTCAAAAGGAACGGGGGTCATGTGAAAGCAGCAAGTGTTGTTTCTGCCAGCCAGCAGCTTGCCTGTTACTGCTGTACAGTTTCCCTTGCTGACCATAACCTTGCTGCAACTGTAAATCAAAGTGCAGTTAAAAAGCCCTGACCCTAGATTTTCTATCTATATGTTACCACTCGGTGACATCATTCGCAAATTCGGACATCAACTTCCACTGTTACGCCGATTACACTCAAATAGCTTCTAGTTGTGTAATCTCCCAGAGCCCATGTGTGAAAAACCTTGGGGTTAAATTCGACCCTACGCTCTCATTCGAGCTGCATATTGAGCGACCCATGCTAACAAAGGCAGACACAGAAATTTTAGTACATGCCTTTGTATCATCGAGAATTGATTATTGCAATGTCCTCTTTTCAGGCTTACCTACTGGGCGCACTAAAACTCTCCAACTGGTCCAGAGTGCTGCTGCCAGAATCCTGACCAAAACCAGGAAATTCGACCATATAATGCCTATCCTGTCCTCAATACACTAGCTCTCAATTCAGGCCAGATCTGACTTCAATGTGCTTCTACTTACATATAAAATCATTACATGGGATGGCAGGTCCTACTTATCAGATCTGATCAAACCATATAAACCACCACATGCCCTCAGATCACAGGACGCTCGGCAGAGGTGGCGTCTGTGTGGTCCCCCATTCCTAGGACGATGCTGACTGAGCTGCTGTTTGCTGTGATGCCCCACATCAGATCTGGATTTCCCACCCAAATGAACTTGTAAGCACTCTGTATACGCTGCCTGCCCAAACTCGGCATCTATTGCACGCCTGACCGTCCTGGTAGGGGGATCCCTTCCTGAGTGGCCCCTCCCAAGGTTTCTTCCATTTATTTCCCTAAAAGGTTTTTTGGGAGTTTTTCCTTGTCCTCTGTTGAGGGTCTAAGGTTGGGGGATGTTGTGTACTAACCATTTACTGTTCCACATGTTGGGCACTGTGAAGCCCTTAGAGACTGGAATGTGTACGAATGTCGTGATGATCAAAATTCTGTCCTTGCAAGTGCTGCAGTAACAATACGGTACATAAATGAGTACACAAAACAGCTTATTGATTATCACCTTGTAAATCATTCAAATAAATAACGTTTAAGGTGATATACATACAAGATGCTGTGAATGTTCCCCATTAAATCAGGAGATAGATATGATTTGAACAGCAGCACCAGTAAATTCTAGTCATCCATAATACACAAGTCAGGATCTTTTCTACAAAAATAATTGCTTGCTCATATAAAATTAAGCAATTCACAAAAGGAGCTCCAACTGGCAACATGCCCAAAGGCAAAAATCCTAAACATAAAGCTTTATAGTTTTAAGACAAGAGACGGCTGAACCATTGAGACTGCAGGATAAGAAGTTAATGTAAAGTTGGATTAATGGCTTGGGTGTTATTCACATCTGAGGTTACTAGTTAGTTGTGCATTTGAGCATCATTACTGAGCTGCATACTAACAGACCTAATTTTCATCTTTTTTGTATTCTTCTGTTCATGGTGCTGTCTGTATGGATTTTTAACATGAAAAAATATATTAAATCTCATGAGATGAACATAATGTCAAAAGTAGGGAACTGTTGCACCACTGGTGAATCTACATTCAGATTCCAAATTGGGCTGTTAATAGTAAACTTAGTGGTGTGGTATACTGCAACTTCAATGTTTATAGTGCAGACCACTACTAATTCAAAATACCCTTATCTTCTATGTCTCCATTCAAAAACTCTTATTACATAAAACCCCTGAAATAATAGGAGGATCAAAAAACATCAATCTATTACTCTTGATTCATCACCTTCCATTAAGTATACCGTTATGAGGAAATGATGGCATTTCTCTACCAATCTCAGCTCTGTGATCTAAATGCACACTAAATAGTAGCCAGTTTACCCCTTCAGACCCAAATCTCAGCATTACTTCCATTAGGTGTAAGGAAAATATATTCATACTGTTAGTTTAGGTTACTGCAATCAAGTGATTGCTATGACATGTACAGAATGAAATGTTAGGATATTTTAGGACAAGTCTGATCTTACCTGGCTGAAGGTTGGCTTATTGTGTAATCTAGAGCAGCGATCACCATGTCGGCAGGCACCAATTTTAAAATAAAAAGAGCAGTTCACCCTTTGGGGAAAAAAAAAATATGACAGTGAAGATGAGTTAGGTAACTAATCAACAATTATGACTTAAATGATAATGATTTTCACCTACCAGGAAAAGTGAAATGAAGTGTTTCTCTAATCTCTGCAACTGGTAAATGTGAAAACTAATTACACGATTCATTGTGCGGCCCTACATAAACCTACATAAACCTATGTCTAGTCTGCATTAAAATTCACCATAACTCGAGCATTGAGATCAATTTCAAATGAAAACCGTCAAGATGATTTTTTAAAAATGTATGGCTTAGAGTATTAGTTGAGATGTTAGTCCTGTAAATGGACAGAATCTGACTTTGTGTTCATCTTAGACCACTACCACTTAAGGCTGGTGAACAAAACTAGATTTGGAGGGAGACTCTTCATGTCGATATATTCTTATAGATCTTTTCACAACTGGGAGTTACCACTTGGAAGTCACATTTTATATGCCAAGCAACGAGCTCGTTGAAGCCCCTTTATTCCAAATACGAAGAATTGTGGGACACAACGTGCCAATTCCCCCATCAATTTAGGCCCAAATATCCCGTTAACTGTACAAACATGTTTATATTCAGATAGAATTTCCAGTGAAGCAAAATGTGCAAACTACAATGTCCACTGTAGGTCTGACATAATGGATTATCCACAGAACTTCAGACCTATAACCTAAGTAATATCACGGACTCCAGTCTTTGTGCTCCAGGCTCTGAATGAACTCACCAACCATTGAATTGCTCTCTAGCGGGCTTGCTAAAATCCTTAAAATAGCGTTTTATATCATCAGTATTATACCTGGGAATGTTAAATACTTAACTATCTAGTAATGTTGATCGATATAAAACATTGTTCCGTTATATTTAAGCTCCACATTTTTTCATTCTGAAACATACATTCAGCATCATTCACAACCTAAGTGTGACTGCAGCCAGCAACCGTTGCCCAACGCGGTGTTGGACTAGCGTTAGCCAGCACCATTGGCTAAAGCTAATTAAGTAACGTTAGTCCACAAGAGGTTTATAAATTCTGACTGTGCACATTAGGCTCCGCACAAAGGCGCAAACTAGTAATGGTTTACATAAACTAACAAACTAAATCAAAGAGTAACTTACTTATCCTTTTCTGTGCCGAAAATGGATGCCAGGTACTCCGCCATCTTGGACCGAGCTGCAAGAGACACTTCCGGCTTCTGACTTTCGAAATAAGAGCAGCTATTTACATACACGTGACTATATTTCTAAACATGTTTTCATCCAAACTCTCATCGTGTTGCGTGATTAAATGTTAGTGTTTTTCAACATTTGGGAAATGTTTCTGACGGTAAACCTTAAAAATATTATTCATACAGGTAAACCATCAAAACAAACACTGAAGAATAAAGACAAGAATAAGAATAAAGTTAAACTTTGGGATTTACTTTTTCTGGAAAAAATATAATACTGCACTGTATCGATCATTCTTGGATTGGTCAATTTCAAAAGTGTGAAAGCCAAAGTCATCACAGGAATACAAGTTTCATTTAGGCCTTTGTAATTCTCTTGTCATAATTGCCATTCTCATAGTGTTCAGACCACCAAAAATGTAATTGTACAGAAATAAATGATAATATATCAAAACAAAACAAATCTAGTGGAGTCTTGGGAATACAGAGCAATTTGGGTATTTGCATTTTCCCATTTAAGAATAGACTATAAATGGCCCCATATGGTGAACATTACCATTCTTGGACTATCACTTATGGTGCAGTTTTTGTTGTGATTTTTGATAGAAAGGTTTGATATACTCGCACTGCTCCCCATAGCCAAAACGTTGACACAAATGAAAAGCAGAAAAGGGCATCAATTCTAAATCACACGAGACTGGTTCAGTTTATTTGTTTAGTAAAGCAAACATGTTACAGTGAGGACATTTTAGAAGTTTCAGTTTGAGAATTAGAGAGCACGGTCATGTCAACAAATCATTGATGAAACAATGCTATCCAACATGCTAAATCATTGCTTATCCTGTTTTCATATTATTTCATAAGAGGTTAAAACCACATGTGAACAGCATATGCTTGCCTATAATTCATATTATTTTTGTCATCCTTGAGTACAATCTGAAAATCCCACAAACAAAGAAACAGAGTAACACTTTCTTTACAAAATTTAACCAATAAACATCAGCTACCATAAGAATCTATACATAAATGCAATCACCATACAACGTGTCTCCAATATATTTGTACAACAAATAATTCAAATTCTTTGTCAAATTTTACAAAGGCTCAAAAGCTTGGACACTGCATTTGGGATTTTTCCACATATTTGAATTTCATTCATATGTTTCAAGAATTTCTTTTTACTTCAAGGCCATCTACAAGTACGGTGGGTTGATATATATATATATAAGTATATCAAATTTGCTTTCATAGTTTGAACCTGTGCAAATGTAAATCCAGGGCAGTGCTTGGCTTAAGTATATTGCAGATTAGAGTGCCGATATTATATTTGGACAAGGGAGTAAAATTCAAGGGAGTAATGATAAACCCATTTTATCATTCCATTAAATTCCAAACAGCAAAAGTACACATTTTAATCTTTATCAAGGGCGCGTCCCACAATGCTATGATGTTGTAGTACACGATGAAACAAATTGTAGCCGCATTTTGAATCAAATCAGACAATATTTTCCATATAAGTTGAATTCAGCCTTACTAGTTAGTCTCCGCCCCTCCTGTGTGTGTTACCAAAAACTTGCATGATTCGACTGTGAATCCTGGCTGGGCTGTTTTTCTACCAACAGTTGAACACATTCAGATCCCTTGAGGTCTGAATTTCAAGAGGTATGGCTATTTGGGACATGGCGGTGTTTATTCTGACTTAAGTAGACTAAATTGCAGCATATGATAGATGTATTTGCTGTGCCCGGACGCTTCCCGCTATTTTGTAGCATTGACTAGCTGTTGTTCAGCCACACTAAAGCCTACCCATAGCCTAACGTTAGCTTACTGGGAAGAGGCCGCCTACCTTCAAGTCAGCCAGAGGCACACACATTAGCTAGCACCAACTAAAGCTAGGCTAACATTGGCTAGAACAGGTTAGCACACTGGATTCAGCTGTCACCACTTTGAAAATACACGCTGATCTTTTGGATAAACTCAGTTACTTTCCTTGTGAATTTACTGTTAGCTAACTTGCTAACGTTAAAGCTGACCCAGTTCCGTGGAGAGGTTGCTGCCGCGGCACTGGTTCACCGAGAAACAGCAGATCGTATGTATGAATCCAAAGACGATAAATGTCACGTTTTAATTCCTGTTTCTCCGTGTAGTCACATTTTATGCTTAACCGTCAATGTAATAATTGCGACAATATTGCCGCGCTGTGCTCTATGTATACCTCGAAAACTTGTCTGGTATTTGTCACGACCGCTCTCGGAAGTCTAATAACGCTGTAAACCTTAGCCAGGATTTCCGGCTCCTTTCCATTTGCCCTATGCTGTTTTGTTTCCGTTTATTCCATTTCCGTTTCAAAAGTTTTCTTCGTGCAAAGTTAGACTGTGTTTTAACACGAATTTGTTAAAGTTTTAAAGAGTAATGTGTTTTTATGTTAAATTAACCGTCCATCGCTACACGGGGGACCAACGGTCATGTAACGCGTTGCCTCGCCCCGCGGTGTAATCGCCTACAAAACTGTAGCTAACCTGGTTCACCGTAGACCAGGCTCAAATTAGCGGCACGTGTAATCCGGATATCAAAGTTTCATGACTTTTTTTAATTTTTTGCCTTAGGTGTAGTTGGTTATGATTAACGATTTTCAAGGAATTTAAACTAATGGCCTACTATTTGGCCTTTAGACGCGAGTGAAGCCTCGCCCTCGAGTTGGCTAACGTTAGCACTTGCAGCACTCAGTGAAGTGTCCCAGACGGCCAATGAGAAGTCGAGGCTGAGAGGCCTTTCCACCAGAGAGCCATGAAGTGCTCTGTACTAACACTTACATCCTAAATACAATACTTTAGTCAATGCCTAGTGCATGTACCGCAACAGTTTTTATCATTAAAGCCTAAATATAATATTTTGTATTAAAAATGTCATTGACTGTGGCTTTACTGATCAGAACTTTTTTGATCTAGGCTTTTTAAAAATATACATTATAATAATAATCTTTATTTAGATAGTATTTTTCAAAACAAGGTCACAAAATGCTTCACAGCCAAGAAAAATAAAACTCAATGACAGATCAATAGGATAAATAAGACAGGATAAGTTAAATGAGACAGAAAGAACCATGAGGTACAAAACAGTAAAGGATAAAATAAGTAAAAGCCAAATATCACAGAAAGGCCGTATGATAAAAGTAGGTTTTGAGAAGTGATTTAAAAGATGATGCTGACTCTGCCAGCCTGAGCTCCTCAGGCAACAGCAGAAGCCCAGTCACCTTTTTAGTCTTTAGCCTGGATACAGGAACAGTCACAAGGTCCTGTCGGAGGGTCTCAGGCCCATAAGGGATCAAAAGTCCAGAAAGATAACAGTGGGTCAGACCATGCAACGATTAACGATCAGAAAAAAATATAAAATAAATTTGGAAATGGACAGGCAACCAGTGAGATGTCGATAGGGGAGGTATGATCCTGTCCCTTAGTTTTATTATTATGTTCTTTTTCATAGGGGTACTAATTGTCTGTATGTATATAATGTATTGCTCAGCAGTCTTGAATTGTCATTGGCTGACTTGGACTTGGACTTGGGCTATACATAGTCCAAGGCATTTATAATTATAATAGATTATAATTCAAAATATGCAAAAAAGTGCAATTTTTTGTTAGTTCAGTTGCTAAAGAACATGAGAATGTGCTATACAGTTGTCATTTCCTTTCCCATCACTTTCAACCCCTTTACTAGCCTTTCAGTGGAGGCTACCCTCTTGTATATTTAAAGTAAATGAAGAATTTAATTGTCCCTCTCCTCAGTGCTTTTGGTTCTATCTAGTATTTTTTGAACATTATGACAATAAAAGATGACATTTTAACATGTCTTCCACTTATCTTTCAACAGCCGCTCACCTCTTGGTGTTTAAAAGAGAATGTCTAAAAGTGAATCCGAAGAGATGATAGAGATCGAGATTGATGGACAAGAGAAACCGGGGTGCCTGGAGGAAGGGTGAGCCATATCTGAATTTGACTTGCATACTGTTGCACATGCAAGAACTCTACATTTACAGTTCCTTTCACTGTATAACTCTCTGTTGTTGTTTTACCCCTAGTGTTGAGGAACAGACCATCACAGCATCAGATTTAATTCAACAAGATATTGACATCAATGAGCCGATCGGCAATTTGAAGAGGCTTTTGGAGCCTCGTATCCAGCTGTCATTGGATGCGTACGAGATTTGCTTGCAAGATATTCAGGTAACTATGCACATCAATACAGTATAGCGAAGACCCTCTGTGATTCTACAGTTTGTCTTTGATCATTGTAACTAAAATATTTTGCAAGGGCTTTTTGGAAAATAACATATAAAGTACAATGTATTCTGCTTCTTGTGTGTATTGGCTAAAATTCAAAAGAAGAAATATGCTATTATCTCTTTTTAATACATTTGTTGATTGGACGTGTATTACCACAAAATGGTATAAATTGTGAAAATGATGGTTGCTGCTCGTTGTGTAAAGAATGACAGGGCCCCGGGGTGTGATGGGTTAGTCATGTGGTAATCGTTCAAAGTAACAAGTAGAGTATTTGGAGGTACAAGTTTTCTCTCCACCTCATTTTCTTATTCATCTTGTCTGCTGTCTCCATTTTCACCCTCTTCAGCTGCATCCTGATCATAGCCTCTTTGATCAAGGAGTAAAGACGGATGGCACGGTGCAGCTGAGCCTGCAGATCATAACCAAACCAGGTAGATTGATTTACCAAAACATCATAATATAACCCTTTTATTAAGCCGAAATCTTGTCAAATTGTACATACACACTTTAAGCTCAGTCCTTTGTCCCTTTGCTCTTTTCCAGGTGAGGAGAAACTGAATATCTTGGAAATTGTGAAGCCCGTAGAGACAGTTGAGGTGGTGATCGATCCAGATGCAGCAGGGGAGGAGGGGGCCCTGGTGGAGGAGGGACAGCTGATAGCTGTGGAGCGATCTTCCCTGTCTGATGACACCTCAGAGCAGGTCACTCGCTGGGCCGCAGCCCTAGAGGGCTACCGCAAGGAGCAGGTCCGCCTGGGCATACCATATGGTGAGGAGCACTCTCAAAAATACCAGATTGTTTGAGAAATAAGCCTCAATATAGTGATAAATAAACTCCTAGAATGTGTTAGTGTTGTTGAGATTAAGTTTATATTAAGTCACTTTCTCTCTCTTCAGACCCCGTGCTCTGGACAGCTGATCAGGTAATTCACTGGGCTGTGTGGGTGATGAAGGAGTTTAACATCGATGAGATGGAAATAGGAGGCATTCACATCCCAGGTCGAGACCTCTGCTCCTTCAGCCAGGAAGAGTTCCTTCAGAAAGTGCCGAATGGAGAGATACTCTGGAGCCACCTGGAACTGCTACGCAAATGTAAGTTGGGAGGTGTGTGTGTGTTACAGGTTGATGGGATGGGTAGTAATGGAGCTGATATATAATTTGACCTAATCTATTGTGTTTATTTCAGATGTGTTGGCCAGTCAGGACCAGTCTGGCCAGGACGGCACTGTCACCATTGATCAACGTAAGTCTCTCCTAGTGAAAAATCTATGGTCTATGGTTGGTCTACAGTTTTCTTTCTCCCTTCCCTGATTTGTTTCAGCACCACAATTGGCCATATATTTCATTCTAACTGGCATTAAAAAGGGCTTAAAATTTTAGATGTAATTTGAAACTTGCAGACACCTTTTAAGACATTATGAATTGGATTTGGCTATTTGGCATGAGCTGATCAGGTCATTTTGGTCTGTTAGCAAATACTAGACAATTAACCCTTTTGCTCATCTGCAGGGCAGTGATGTTCAAAAATGAACCAAAGTATATCAAGGCAAAACTGTGCTTTTCTTGCAGCTGGAATAGCCTAATTATTATTACATAGAAGTGGACAAAATTCATCAACAAATATTTGTTGAAGTCTGACCCAGAATCCTGCCAGTAGTTTTGATCATTGATGAACCGTACATCTGACTTTCCTGTGTGTGTTTCCAGCCGTGCAGATAATCCCGGCCCCAGTGAGCACACCCACCACCATAAAGGTATTGAAGCAGAGCCGTGGCCCCAGAACACCCCGCATTTCTGGAGGAGAGGAGCGCAGCTCACCTGGCAACCGCACAGGTACTCTACACTGCACCCATAAGGACTCTGTGTTTAATTAGCAGTCATTCTGCATGGGTGTTGTCTTTGTGTGTGAGGAAGAAACAGAATGATTGTTTGAAATCACCTCAGTCTGTTTTGCTTACTTAACGTTACCGCCATATGAATTCCCTGAACAGTGAACACCAAAAACAATCAGGAAACAATCAGCCAGAATAGCCCTGATCCCCATTCCTTTCCATCATTTGAGAGCCCAGACTAAAGACCATTCCTCTAACATATCTCACATTTTGGAACGTATTTCATAGTGTATGGCTCCTTGTGGAAGCATTACATTGTGGTTCACTGTTCATGGAAGTCATATGGATGCTATATATATAGTGTAGAGGTGATGATATAAAATAAGATCGTACACCTAAACAAACTTGTCCTCTCTGGTGGTAGGCAACAATGGTCAGATCCAGCTGTGGCAGTTCCTGCTGGAGCTGCTGACAGACAAAGATGCAAGGGACTGCATCTCCTGGGTGGGAGAGGAAGGAGAGTTCAAACTCAACCAGCCTGAGCTCGTGGCCCAGAAATGGGGACAGCGCAAGAATAAGCCGACCATGAACTATGAGAAACTCAGCAGAGCCCTCAGGTATGTTTTTGTTCATCTATATGATGTCTCTGAAACTGTGATTACGGGGGCATTAAAAGTGCCCTTGAAACAGAAGCTTGTCAGTGTCTCAAAGTAATCAACGCATTTAATATTTGATCAAAAGTCTTAATACTCACATTCGACAAACCTTTGATAGATAAATGATGTGTGTGTGTGAACAGACCTGACATTTCAACCACCATGAGAAGAATGGATTCGTTTTAACTAGGCTTTGTACGTGTGGCGAACTTTTCTGACAGTTTAACGTTCTTGCTTAGGTATTACTACGACGGGGACATGATCAGCAAGGTACAGGGCAAGCGCTTTGTCTACAAGTTTGTGTGCGACCTGAGGACTCTGATTGGCTACAGCGCTGCCGAGCTCAACACACTGGTGACCGAGTGTGAACAGAAGAAACTGGCTCGCATGCAGCTGCATGGCATCGCTCAGCCCATCACTACAGTGACCCTGGCCACTACACTAGACAAGGACAGTTGAAGGAGGCGGGGGCGTGGCACTCTCCAACTGCCCCGGGTAGAGGTTGCTCTCAGCCATTGATTGGAAATCAGTCAACTCCCTTCCTTTTGACATAACTGTTCATTAAGTGAGGGAACGCAAGGCTGATCCTCGATCAGTGTGGATTGACAACTTTGTCCTTCTCTTTACACTTTGACTAGAGTTGGACTGAAGCAGGTGGAGAGTGCTTGATTTCTTCTTCTTCTTTTTTTTTTTTTCAACTCTAACCAAGGGGAGAAGCCTATTCAGGATGAGAGGGAGAATTCTGTATGCGTGTGAAGTGTGAGATAACTGAGCTCAGAAAATGTCGTTGTTGTGTGCATGTGTGCCTGGACGTCTGAATGTGTAACAGAACACCCAGTTGAGCTTTGCATTTGTTCCTTGTCTGTAGTCTAGAAGTGTCTCCATTGTATATACCGGTACTCCATGTTTTTGATAGCCACAAGGGCAAGTGTATTTTCATATTTTCCATTTATAGAGGATCTGTTTTGTATTTTATTTAGTGTTTGTTCCCTAAATTGCTGGACCCTTTTTGTCCACCAGGGGGAATAAAGTGGCAAGCATTTTTCTTAAGGTCTGGGATTCAATTAATTCACCTTACACTTACAGAAAGGGAAAGTTCATATATTCAAGGCCTTAGAAATGAAACACAATAAGATTGAAAAATGACTCAAAGCCAGAAAGCTATATGTACATTCAAAATTTTATTCATGGGATAGTGAGTGTAGAAAGCTTTTTCTCAGTCTAAGCAAATGGTTCATTTAGCTACACAGGGAGAAAAGTCACTGAATCAATGAGAAAAAAAGCCATCGTTTTTACCACTAGCCTCCAAAGACACCCACAGTGAGCATCCATACAAATTTAAACATTCACCTGATTAAGAGCTTCAGTTAGTGTCTCTGTACATATGTGTGGATAACAAGTGTAGAGGTGATGAGTGTTGTATTTCTATGGTATAATTGCACAATATGCATGTCACATTCATGTTTATTGGAGGTGGCATTTGACTTAATTTGGGGAAAGGGGAATGTCTTGTCTCCTGTCTCCATATACTGATGTGAGATATGCATGTCCTCCCAAAATTTAGAGGTCACTCAATTGGTGGCAATTGTTGACTTATGCCCACATGAGGGTCACATACTGGTGTAAGTAGTGTTTAGCCTCTGCTTTAGCAGCCGGAGGCCTGAGACTTGACAACAGATAGGCAGGCAAGGGATATCCACCACTGGACAAACAAACACTGTACACGTATAGACAGGAAATATAGAAAAATAGAATGTGTATGTGAGATATGGTGAAGGGAATGTGTGTGCAACAGAGTGAGTGTGTAAGAGGGATAGGACAGCCTAGAGTATATTCGAGACAGTCTAATCTCTCTGGTCCCATCTCCTAATCAAATTCTCACACACTGACTCCAGACTGCTGTACTATACAATGTTGCTGACACAGCTAGAGGGGGGGTGAGAAAAGGGGGATCAGAAAGGTTTAAGAATAATGGACTGAAGGATACATAAACAGGCAGAGATAGATAGAGAATTTGAGCTTGATAATGAAAATGGGCCCTTCGGACCTGGATCTAAATGATCCAAATATTTACAGGCAAGAGAGAGAGTGGAATGCCAAATCTGGAATGACATAATTAGGAGTGGAGGAAAATACATGCTAAGCATCCACCTCCATCCCAAAGTTGGACTTATGACCTCATTAGAATTGTACAGCAACATAACAGCAATAATATTTGGTGGTAATATTAGATTCCTAAATGAAACTCAGAGTGCATAGAACGCAAACAGTAACACAATCGACTTCCTTTCGGATACTATTACACTTCATATTATATTACATATAGATAGAGCATTCTGCCCATGCAGCTAACACAGAGTGAGGCATGGAGATGAACGTAAAGAGCAAAGGTTCAGTTAAAGCATGTCTGTGTGACAACGAAGCAGACCACGTTCTAAATACTCTTTCTTCTTCATATCACAAGATCACAAAGAAGACACTAGAAATGTACAATCCTGCTAAAACGTCTAGTAAGAGGACCACTCCCACAGGTGAAGCTGAGGACCTCAGCATACAGTATACTGTATCTGTCATCAATATTGCCATGCACTACATATACTTACAGCTAATCTCTGTCTTAACACATTACACATAAAATAATAATAAAAAAAAAAATCCAAAAACAAAACATTCAACTTTTACATATTCTGATGATATATATTTTTTTCTGCTTTTTTCTCCTTTTTTGAAAAACAAACCTGAAACACTTGGGCTTTAATCCTGCAGAGAGGCGCTCAGAGAGCCCCTCCTCCCATCGCCAGCTCTAAGAGCTGTTATGTCATCAAACACAGCACAGCTGTTATCTGAGTAGGGGAGCGGAGTGCGTGTGAGAGATGGAGGAAAAAGGGGCAGAAAGTAAGCAAAGAGAGAGTGAAAGGTAATTAAAATGCTGGGGTTTACAAATTTCTGGTTTACTTTCATTGAGCTGTGAGCGCAGAACTGAAAGGGAGGTGTGAGGCAAATGACAAATGACTTGATATAAATGGTCGATATGGTGTTGTCTTTTCTGTACAAACACTATGCCATTTCCTCTGTGATTGGCTAAAATGTGCAGGTGAAATAGGATACCCTTGTCTGACCAATTGCAGGTAAATGGATGTTCAAGTGCTGCACTCTACAATCAAGGGATGGGAGATTAAGAAGACTGTTCCATTTCAGCTCAATGCCACTTCCTTTGGCCCAACCCCTCAAGAGGCATATACCGATAAAAAAAGCTTCACCTAGCTTTACCTTACATTAACGTTCAAACAGGATAAAAATCAGCCTTTCCAATACTATTTACACCTAACCATTCCCCCTTAACACTGTGGCCAACTGAGGGGTAGGGGTAAGGTAAAGGCGAGGGACCAGAATGGAACAGGGCCTACAAATGAGAGAGCGGGGTGGGGGTGAGCTTAAAGAAGATGGTTAAGAGCAGCTCCTTAGTTCTGCATCTGCTCAAAGAATTTGTAGGTGGGATTCTCATAGCCGTTCTGCTGCATCTTGGTCAGGTGACGCTCCTCTGGGGTCACTGCTGCATCCACCTACCAACACAAAGGATGAAGGTTAGTAAAACAAACATTTCTATTGCAGACAGCTATATCCTGTGTATTCTCAGTTTTACACAATAAATATGACACAGGAATGGAAGTTATTCATCTGTGTATTTTCACGTTGTCTATATAACAACCTTATAAATAAGGGCAATGATCCCTGTAGTGTATCTCACATAATACCACCCATTTAGAAAGCCCGTCTCCTTTACCTCAATGACACCATGATGAATGGAGGTGTATTGTTTCTTCCTCAGCATCACCAAGGTAATGACAATGACAGTCGCTATGACAACCCCTCCAACCATCAGCCCGATGATGGCGCCCTTGTTGGACCCCACATCCTCGGCAAAGAACACCTGTCAATCAAAACACAGCCTGTTAGAACACAGCGCAGACCAATGCAGTATCAAATGAATGATATGATGATGCAGTATTGAATCATCCAGATCAGTTTTCATACCAGTTTTTGATGGTGAACTTCATAACCAGCGCTTTGTCTCTCCTCAGTCTCCATCCGCACCTCTGGCATCTCCTCTGGCTTGAGAGCAGATACTGAGCACGAACGGAAACACAAAGAAAAAAATATACTATTAAAAACCACATATACATGCATACAGTATCACAGAGGATTAGTGATGATACGATAATATTAGTCCATCATTTCAATGTAGTGCTATTATGTGATCTTGTTGACACAAGATGTGGTTTTGTTAACACTAACTGCACAGAACAGATTTCAAATGCAGACTACTCACTCACACCCATGTTAGACAAACAAATTGTGAGAGTACACACACACAGACAGACACACACCCACACACACACACACACACGCACACCCACACCCACACACACACACGCACACACACGCACACACACACCAGGTCGCGTGGGGAGGCCTCTATCTGGAACTGGGCGTGCGTCAACAGGCTCAACTGCAGCAACAGAAAAAGAGAAACAAGGTTTCATTTCAAAGTGAAATGTATACATTTGGGGGAAAAAGTGATGCCTCTTGTCCTCAATTTCTCAAAATTACAATAATAATAAACTATTCCAAACAACCACTGGAAAGTTGTTTACAAATACGATGAATGAATAAATACAATGAAACAAGAATGGAAAAGGAAAGAATAATAAAAATGACAACAAGGATAAAACAGGATAGAAAAAAGGGGTATCACTATAACAGAGGTATAATCAAATGCCATACCCAAATTCTTGGCTACAGGCTTAATGTGGTTGAACAGGTTTTCAAAACTGAATCTAGCTGAAGGAGTTTCGTGGCCAAAAGAACAATCTCAGTTTCATTAAGCTGGAAGAAATTCAAGTAGTTCAGTAGAATCGGGTGGTAAATAATTGGGTATGAAGTGAACAATTGAAAGGTCAGATCTTTAGGCAGGAGTTTGTGAGACTCACATAAATCCAGGTGAGAAACCTGGTGAGTTTGTTGTTGCCATGCAGATGAAAGAAAAACACTATGCTGCAATCTACGGAGACCTCAGAGGACCTCGGGAAGAGAGTAGGGAAGACCTGACCTTTGACTGGTTCATAGTCAATTATTTACCCACTTGATTTTACTTACCTACTTGATTTAACTAACACAAGAGGAGGTTGCCATGTTCACTTTATCAATACCAGATGCAGGTGCAGATCTCCTGAATCACACATGTGCACTTTCTGCAGCTAGGGCCACTTATTTCTCTCGGCTAATTATTGAAAAAGTTTATTTTCTATGGTAGCAAAAATCACTTGAAAACTCCCCTCCTTACCCAGCTCCCTCTTTACTACTAGTGACTTTTTGAAATTTTTCAATCATAAAGTTGAACTACTTTCACTAGTAGTATCACTAGTAGTATATCCTTTACTGAGACGCCCTTCTGGTGCTCGAGACGCCACCTGCTCACTCTTGCAGTTTGACACTTGTCAACTTAGAAGAACTCTCAATCTGGTTTTAGGCCTCACCACAGCACAGAGACCGCCCTCACAAAAGGTGGTAAATGATCTACTCCTTGCTTCTTAGTCTGACTCAATTTCTGTTTTAGTTCTTCTCGTCCTAAGCGCAGCCTTCAGTACAGTTGAACACAATATCCTGTTGGATCACACACTACATTGGCATCCGCGGTACTGTGCTCTCGTGGTTTAGGTTAGTGGTTTTTTTATAACAATACAATCAGATAGCTCAAAAGTTTCCTCTGGTGTACCACAAGGCTCAGTCTTGGGTCAAAGCTATTCTCTACTTACATGCAAAATCATCTGTTACCATTCGACTACATACAACTCGCTAAACTGTATGTTTATCTGGTATAAAAACTTGGATGTCACTAAACCATTTACTCTTAAATGCCAACAAAACAGAGAGTTAGTTGTTGGCCCAAAGACACCGAGTTCTCTCTTCACAGACATTACCCTGAAGCTTGACGACTGCCTTATTACTCCCAGCGCCATCGTATCTATCTGATCTAACTGTCCCCTACATACCCCCACGTGCCCTTCGTTCACAGGACGCTGGCTACCTTTCTATTCTGAGAATTAAGAAGACATCAGCAGGCAGCAGAGCTTTTTCCTGTCGAGCTCCCTATCTTTGGAACCAACTCCCTCTTGTCTGCATAGGGCGCCTCAGGCTGGTGATCCCGGCCAGGTTAGGCTACCTTAGGCAGATAATGTAAGCTTGCTATGTCCTCCACTCTATTCTAGTACTTTCAGTCCTCAACTTTCCACTCTGTTTTCTTATGTGCTTTGGTTCTGATTGTATTCTGTAACATTTTATTTGTCATAATAATGACAAAATGACTTCCTGTTCCTGTAAGTCCACTAGAGCATTCTAGTCTGCATCAGCTGTGTGTTTCGACTGTCTATCAGTCTGACTTAGTTAGGCCTGTAAAGTCCTTTGAGGCTTGTTTGTGATAAAGGGCTATAAAAATAAACCTGATTTGACTTGAGGTTCACTTATTTTTGCACCTGCATTATTTCCCTTTAAATTCTGTGGTGCAGCTTCAGTTTACTTCATTACACAAGTTTCTCTAAAAATACATGGAATTGGCAAATATAAATCCTTTATTTCAGTTAAGAAAGGGCTCATTTTTGATAAATTATTTTAAATAAGGATCGCATGGTAAAAACTCAAAATGTCTTTAATTGCAAGAGGGGTTCACAAAGTGTGTGTGCGTGTGTGTGTGTGTGTGTGCGTGCATGTGTGTTACCATGGTTTTCTGTGTTAGGCTGGTTGAAGCTCTCAGGGTGGATGAAGCCCAGTCCGTCCAGGCCAGGGTCCATAGGAGCAGAGCTGTAGGCCTGGTCAGGCATCAGAGCATCATTGCCATAACTCACCCTGCCATCGGCCTGGAAATACAGGGGACACATTACTCTGTATGTGTATGTGCAGGATGGGGAAGTTTACATTCAATCCATTATTTTACAACCCTGTGTATATGTGCATATATGCGTATATGCATAGATGTGCATGTGTCTGCACACCTGTGTTGTATGCATCTTTCTCTTGTGTTACTTTGAAGAAGCTAGGTGGTTCTATTTATATATGTGTGAGAGAGGGCAGTTTATACAAGAAAGAGAGAGCGAGTGCATATGTGAGTGGGTGCAACTCAACTCACCCTCCCATCGCTCTGCAGGGAAGAGACTTGCTGAGACAGCTCAGACTGAACTCTCTGCATTAGAACAGCTAGGGAGAAAGGGAGAAAGGGGGTGTGAGTGAGAGAGAGCCGGAGGAAAGAAAAAAAACATGGATGGGAGATGTGGTGTGAGCCAGAGGAAAAACTGCAAGCATAGTTAAGTCCATACAGCACTCCTGTCCTGATTACTCAACACTTAAGGTAGACTGGCTATGGAGATGCTGTATCCGTAGGCCATCCATCACCATAATCCACAGACATGCTACAAAACATGTTTTAATACTTTATAACAAAGTCAGCACTACAGAAGTGCGGTTACTTGATATAACAAGTGCAGAGTCGGTACAGTCCCACTGCACATCCGTGACAATGATATATAGGTCTAATTAATCAGCAGGTTGTTTGAATGTGATCTCGTCCCTCTGGCTCCCTGATCAGCCTTCATCTCTTCTCTGAGATGAAGTAACTTTACTTTACTTGGTTTGCTAGTTAATATTAGCATCTGAACCATTAGCAAACATAGCATATTGCATACATACTTAGTACTTATAGAACATACTATTATGGATTCATTCTTATACATTAATTCTTATACATTTCCCTTTACTAATGATTCTCTCTACAAGTAAAATTATTTTTTTATTATTTATTTGTTTTGTGATCTCACGCCTACTATGTTTCTACTAACATTAGGCTTTTTAACCATCCAAGCAGTGGAGAAACAGAAGCTTAAGCGCTACTACAGAACAGGACGAGAGGCGACTGACCCGACTGTAAACCCCACAGATAGTGCTGTACAGCTTTAGTTCTGTATACAGTAAGTAGCTATGCCATACCTATGAACCAGTCATGCATAGGAATGAAGCCCACACTTACAAACTTGATCTTGGATCTCATTAGCCACACCTGGCACCTTGTAGAGAAGCCCCAGTGATTGGTTCATCCTCTCATCAATCACACGTAGGTGGGTCAGGACCTGAGGGTCAGACAAAGGTCAAAGGACTTCCATTAGAAACTGTGTACACAAATGTACATGTACCATCTCAAGTCATACTTCTCTACATAGATTCATATGTGATGAGCAAACACAATACACCATTTAGTTTTATGACCACACTGTAGTAATTTAGCACTACATGCATTTAAGCTCCTGTTAAGACAGTGAAGGTTTAATGTGGTTAAAGGTTTTGACTGCGTGTACGTGAGAGTTAGTACCTGAGGTCGGATCTGTGCAGCCTTCTTGGGGTCAACTGTGCGGACGTGCTCGTAATGTTTCAGGGTGTGCTGCCTGTCCTTCTGCTCTGCACGCACATACTTCTTCAACAGACTCAACACCTGACGGGGCTGGTGGTGGCAGAGTTGTATCATCTTAGTGGGATTATTACATTCAACGGTGCATTACACAGGGTTCCTACAGCTTGTTGATAATCAAATTCCAGGACTTTTCCTAAACTATTCCATGACATATAGCATCATTTCCACAACCAATATTTATCAGAGTCTAATATCTGATCTGAATGTCCCAGGTGTTATTTCTGGCTACAACTATCACTATCACTATCATCATTTTATTATTTGGGTTTTTATTCTTTAAAGTGAAGTGGATCAACAAGCAGCCAAGCTTCACGTTAAACATTTCACCGGTTGGAAAAAAGAAGATCAATAAGCTCCACAACCAAACTAGTGTAACGTTGTGGGTTTTTAATACTCCTTAACTGAATTTGCCTCACTGTACAAATAACCATGACTTCATGTGTTAACAACTCTGTCTTCAATGAAAATTGTAGAGGTCTGAGTGTATGCAATATGTATGTAATATGTGTATATGTGTGTGTGTGTACCCGGGGAGTGTTGGCCTGCAGGGCACTGAGGTAATTTTCCAGAGCCAGGCGTCGGCGGTTGTTGAGCAAGGCCTCCACCCGGGCCATGTGGGTCTCCACCAGCTGCTGCCTCTCTCCTGCTGCCTCCTGCTCCAGAGCCTCCACCTTCTCCTGGAAATGCTGTAACAGCATTACAAATACTTTAGGACATACACAAATAATACATCCACAAATCGGTTTAACAATGTAGCAAATAAAATAAATGCACAAAACAGTTTCAATACATGTACAATAGTAACATAAGAAACACATAAATACAGAGGAAGATGTGGTGTGTGTGTCCCAAACCTGGATGACAGCTTTCTTATCAGCACGAGGAAGATTCTTCGACTGCCTCTCAGCCTCCTCCCACTCCCTCATGACCTAGACAGACAAAGTGATACTGTGATACACCAGATAACCTTCTGGGCATCATGACAGGGCAATGTGCCAGGCAACAGAAACTGAAGCAAGACACGGGGCATGCACTAATGGTTAGGGAGTGAATGTTAGCCCTGGTACACACATACCTGGGACATCCTTTCGCGGTGCTTGGCCTCCAGGCTTTCCTTGGCCTTCTGGAAGTCAGCGTGTTCACTGTCGTCCCCAGGAGAATCGAGGTAGCGATCCACGGCATCAGGAGGACTGGGGGCCATGGTGGGCACTGGAGGGGGACAAGGAGGGAGGAATCAAACATAGTGCAGGGGAAGGTAGAGTGAAGGGTAAAAATGAGGATGGTGCAATAGGAGAGACACAGAGGCCGGTAGGAAAGACAAAGAGGAGGGTGCATAACAGGGAAAGGATAGGAAACACATTGATCCCTTTGAGTGTGAAACCTGTAGTGCATTCCAAATAGGTGACATTACACATCAGTTCAGTTCTTATATTTCTAATCAAGACACATAGAGAAAGGTCATCACTGCAAGTTCAAAACCAGTTAGTAAGAACAGCAAAATGTTAAGAGTTAAAACAAATTGGTTTAATACCTATAATAGGTTAGGTACATACACAAAATAGTTTTAATACATACACAAATACTGGTGTAAAACACACATAGGTTATCAGAGGACAGAGGGTGATTAGCTTCCCAGTAAGTGAGTGGGTGTGTCTGTGCATGTCTGTGTTTGTGTTTGTTTTATGTGGGAGACTGGAGATAAAATGAAAAGTGCGGAGTCAGGATCAGGGCAGGCGCTGTGTCATCCGCTCCCCCTGAGGAGTGTTGTGCTTAACTGGGTGGAAAGTGCTAGAAAACAAAAGAAACAGCCATGCTGGGAAACAGAGAATCAACTTATTGACCTTAACCCCCCCCTCCAAAAACACAAACACACAAACACGCACACACACAGCAACATTCAGCTGGTTAAGACATGATGCCATCATTAATGAATAGACGCTGCCTGGTCGGTCTAAAACAGAGCTGCAGCAGTAGACTTACTAACACACACTACATTACAACGCATGCAAGCACAAACATGCACACAGACGGACACAGAGAGTTCAGTATTTACTCTGCCTCACCCACATACTGTAAGAAATATCTGTGTTACTGAGCTGATTAGTAAAAGATGGAGCGAGTGATTAAATCACTTGGAAAGTGAATGAGTGCTTCATGTGTGAAGGACAGTGTCACGGCTGTTATCCACAAGGGACAGTCAATTGATCCGCTTCACTTCACATTTTTTCTTTTCATTTTCCTACCATTGAAAGTTTTTAGCCTGTTGACCGTGTCAAGATCAAGATCTCAAATTTTGCATTCAGAAAAATCTTTCTGTGAAAGGTACACAGACACAACAAACCCTTTGTTGGGGAACAATGAAGTGGAACATGTTAACAAAGGCGCACACTTGAAGAGTTTAAGCAAACAAAAGATCTGTGCAGGGATAGTGACCATCTGCAACAGACTAAAGCGTCTTTCCCCTTCCATTCAAAGACAAGTATAAGCTTGCTGAGAAAAAAAATTGTATAATGTTATATACTTCACTAGCGGGTGAGCAACCAAACACACTTATCAGTGTTCCAAGTGGTTAAGGAGGAGATGATCCAGGGAGAGAGAGAGTGAATGAGAGAGACAGAGAGACAGTCCCCGCCAGCCTGAGGAGAGGAATCAGGCCAGGAGTCAGGACAGTTCAGGGCTCATGCGGCTCCGGTCCTGGGACTTACATGAGCTGCTGCAGACAGCTTGGCAGTACTCCTCCGAGTCAAAGTTATTCCTGTTGCCCCCACAGCCCCCAAACAAGAAGGGGGCACAGCGGCCCTTCTCAGGCACGAAGTACCAACGCTCCATCATGGCATAGCATGGGCCTGACTCAGCACGAGCCCAACAAACCGCTGAGATATGTACACACACACACACACGTAAATCAAAAATTAAAAAAACATGAATGTAAAATGTGCATATCTACATTTCACATGAAAAATTATTTTTAAAATATGCCACTTGATATCAAATTAAGATACCAACACACACACACACGGGATGAAAAAATGTGACCAAAGCGCATGTGTTCACGTCTACTAGCCCCTCTCAAGTTCTTACCTCGAACGACTTCCTCAACCGATTCGGTGGTGGTGGTGGTGGTGGTTGTCATGGCAATGTTAGCATTGCGCTCATCACTATCCCGCTCATCAGTCACATCGTCATCCTCATCTTCCTCGTCATCCTCCTCGTCTTCATCGCCGTCTCCATTCTCGTCCCTGTCAAAAGCCTCCTCCTCTTCATCCTCATCATCCTCTGTGGTGGCAGGCTCTGCATCTGCCTGACGGGACATGCTATGGAGAGAGTGAGTGTCAGTCTATACGTCCATAAGTGCGTATGTGCGTGTGTGTCTGATGAAACGAGTGGATGCGTTTGAGAGCACAGCCTTTGATTGATGCTGTTGCGTCCACGTGTGAATGATGATACCTGTTATCAGAGTATTCAGCCTCGGCTCCACCCCACCAGACGTCTGACTCCTCCCCTTCCAGTTCGACGCTATCTGACTCCCGTTCCGCCTCCTCTGGACAGCAGACAAATTCCACCCCTCGGAAACGGTCAATACCACACGGCAACAGCATCCCATAGTCATGGAGATTCATGGAGCGGTCGCCGCAGGACTAATAATAATAAGAGTCATTAATCATACAGTTCTTACAGCGCTCCACTGACTTGTATGAGTCATCTACAAACAGCATCCAAGATTAAAATATACAACAATAAATCAAGCCTTATGAGAATTTGGATTATTGTGATAAACCTGGGTGACTACACATGAATGAACAATGAGAAAAAGAAGAGGAATAAAAACACAAATCAGAATAAAGTGGGAGAGTAGGTTGAGAGCAGAGACTTGGGGGGAGTTAAGGAGTGCTGAGTTACTAGACCAAGGACTCCTACACAAGACCAGATAGACAACAGATAAATAGAGAGGAAGAGTAACTAGCAGATATTATGATGGTAAGAGTCACGGCCTTGTATATGACACGCAATATGAAGTTCATACAGAGTTTGAATGCTGTCTTGTTGTCTCTCCTCACCTCTTTGGCTACGGTGTGCCAGTGCAGGTGGCTCTCACACTGGTCCATGCGTTCCTGGTGCAGGAATTTACACTTATCAGGAACGAGCAGGGCATCGCTCACAAACTCCCCAACTGCAACATAAAAATGTTCTTCACAAATCATTATATATGCACACATGCACTGTATCACACACACACACACACGCAAACACACCATCAAAACTGCTTACCCAGGCAGCGGTGTGGCACCACAATGTGTGTGTGACTGCGGCATTGCTTGCGACCCTTCTTGCACCAGTTCTGGATGCTGACAGGCTGGTTGGCCTCTACAACGTTCGTGATCTGCAATTCTGGATATACCTGGAGAAAAGGTGACAGCTCTGGGTTTCTGCACAAGCACCATGTGCTGGATCTTTTTACCTCCTCCAGCAATTTTCCATGTTTCCATCTTTTAAATATGCCTATAATGATCAACTTCCCTCTTTAAACCCCTGTTTCCTCTCTTAATGCCTCCCTTCCTCCTATATTTCACCTCATCTGTCTCCCTCTCTGCTGTGTCTCTCTATTTCTCTGTCTAGAATGCTCTCTCCCTCTATTTCGTACCTCTTGGCAGTACTCCAGGATGCCCTCCTTGGTGCCGATGCAGCTCTTGGTGCCAGAGGGGTCGGACTCCCATTTGCCACTCTGCACGCTGACATGCATGTTGAGCTTCCCACAGAACATGGCCACCTGTGGCTCTGCTAGCAAACCCACAGAGTCATCAGCAGGCACCTATGAAATGAAAGGAGGAGAGAGAAGTATTGATTTCATTGAGGATTGTTTTTACCAAAATGGCAAGCATACAGTTTGACTGTAAATATCTCCTTTTGTAGCTTGTGCATATATCCCCTCTCACTTTATTTCCATTTGTCTCTCTCACACTCAAGCCTGCACATACATTTGCCTCTCCATACAGTATCAGGATTAGAATGCTATAAGGCTCAAGGCCTCTGTGAATTAAAGTATAATGCCACTGTGCATGTAAGCTATTACTCTAAAAAAGCATAAACACTGCTTTAAGTCAGAGCCAGGCAAGGCACTCTGCTTAACCACTTACAGCCCACAGGCCAGAGAGCTCAGCATTATAGCCAGATTGCAGCATGTGTGCCAACCTTTATTAGCCTGTCTTGCTCAATACGTTTTTTATTAATTTCCCATTTGAGAGAAAGTAATGGGAGAGTTCAGAGAGAGAAACCACCATATAGCATTAGCAAAGTATAGAGAAAGGCATCAACTAAGAGCACCACAGGCTACAATGATACAGCTGTGAGTCAATATAAGCACAAACAACCTCTTGTTCCCACTGACCTGGCTTTAGCCTTACTGGTCACAAAAGAAACATGTCCTGCCTACTGTCCAACGGGACACGTAGCACTCTGCTCTTGTTTTTCCTTTTGTTTTGTTTGTCTTGATACAATTGGAGGAAGTCTCAATGTACCTCGCCTTCTGGGCCTTCTATTTGTCTGCCAGACATTGGAAAAGACTGATGCTGACTGATGATGCAAGCTGACAAAATGCTAGCCACCAAGCCATCTGTTGCTATTTTAATGGCAAAATAACTAATTCAGAGATGATGCTGTGTTTGCTTGTGAAGTAATGCTCAACAATAGCATCACATGAGTCATGATGGGATGGCATAATGTGACTCGCTTTGCACCTTGTCAGCCTGCTACAGACTGTGATCACTCATTCAGCTGCGTGATGGCGTCTATTCTGGCTTTAAATACCTTGCATCATAGAGGGCATCCCTCTTGCCCTTTCTATTTGAATGGTAACTGGAATAGCACAAAATCACAACTACAGCAGTGAGCAATGAGTGCGTGAACCAACACCCAACTGGATCCAAGGAGTGCTATGGGAATATCTGTTACGCTATAGAATAGAAAATAAACTTGGGTTTAAAGCATTTGTGATAAAATGTTAACTCAGAATGGTGGCCTTGATATCTACCGAGGACTAGTTCAAACCGTTTAAGTAAATATAAATACATCACTCCAAGTGAGGTTGTTCACCTCCCGCATCTCCAGACTTCACCATGCCCTTGAGATCACTTTCCCTAAAGAATAAGATTCAGCACAGGGGATAGTTACATCAGACCAGTGTATTGGTAAGTTGCTTCTGTGTTTACTAATCTGGTATTACACTGATGTAAGACCAGTTTGATCTAACACAAAAAAATAGCTTTTTTTTAATCCAATCCGACTGTAGGAGAGTATAGCAGGATATGCCAGCGTGCAGAGAGGTTAACACATCAACGTATTGCTGAAAAGCCTATTTGACTCTGTCCTTCCATCATGACTCAGCCTGTAGCCTACAAAACACACAATTCAGACACCATGCACTGCAGCCCCAATGCATGTTGATGGAATAGACTACTTGCATCCTTCCTCTACGCAATGGCTGAACTGAAATGGGTATTTTTGCAAAATAGGCAGGCTATCAGAAATATTTGAATCCTGATATCATGTGAGCCTTATAAAATAGAACACAGTACTGATATAATCATTTTTAGAAAGATACTACACCGATATTTCAGCAAAACTATAAACTATATACATTTTAGGAATATTATAGTCATACCATAGGAGATAAAATACCATTAAGTATGATAAGGTCACCAGAAACTCACTATTGAGTACCACCTACGTACTACAAGACACTATAGGAATATTTTCGTGATTTTTCATGAGGGAGTTGTTGAATGCGACAACAAAACCAAAGTATGTCTCTTGCATAACTGCATAACTGTATTGATGTTTTCACTGCAACATGCAGGGTTTGGTTTGTGCTGCTGGGAGTGTTATTATCTTGAGTCTGCACTCCAGGAACACTCCCCCTGTCCGTCCTGTCCCCTGTATGCGCAAGCGAGAAAAACATGGCACTGTTACTGATTCGCATTTTGCAGTCTGGGCCCTGTATGCCATATTTCCAACTGGGACTGTACTGTGTAATTCTCGCTGGTTGACGGTTGTGGTCCAGCGCAGCAGCAGCAGCAGCAGCAGCAGCAGACGCCATCTTGCTTGTGTCAAACTAGGCTGCATCCCTTTCCCTTCTCCTATCACTATCACCACCCTGCAGCTGGAGAAGTGCAACCATGAACAACTGGGCTAGGGCGACGCAACACCAAACAATGCAGCCTACCAGCAGCCACAGAGCCAAGCCTCCACCGACACAGACTGCCATCATCAGCTGAGAGGACGTGCTCAGATCCGAGCTATACTGCTCGTAGGGGATTTGACGTAGCCTGGCAAGAAATCTGCAACGTTGACATGTTTGACCCTAACACTATGACCGAGGCAAATTGCCTGTCACTGCCCTTAAAGTGAGATAACGTTTTATTAGCCGAAAGCAGTTATGTGGCCGAGCACAACGGCTACCATGTTTACCAGTTTAAATTTCCAGCAACGACTCACTCTCTTCGTCTGTCAGTTTATTTTGTCACCGACGACAAACGAATAACCTCCACTAACGACTGACCATAACAAATAAGCGATACAGGGCGTTTGACAAAACTGGGTGAAAACAAAGAAAAAAAAACGACTTCGGACAAACAAAACATGTCCAACATGGCAGTGGCAAGCTGTCAATCACACTGACATCTAACGGTAGGCCTTGGTAGCATTGGTGCCGTTAGCGGCTGGTTTATCCACGCTATCCCACGCAGTAAACCCGCCGACGCCACAGACTTAACCGCTGATGGTCTCGCACTAGTCAAGATGTTAGGTACAACAAAACGGGCAACTCCTCCCGGTTGTAGGCCCCGGCTAAACGCAGTGGTAGTGTTATTTTTGGTTGCAGGGTTGCGCACATAACGTTAGCTTTCACGTTATTCGTCTATCCCACGAACCGTCAACCGCCCTATTATTTTCCCCGTCGTTTTCAGTATTATTCAGATTTGAAACGGAGATTTGAAATCAAGTCCTTCAGATACACCAACCCCTTAGGCCCGCAGACCAAGCTCACACACTGACATTTCTCGGTTTAACAGCGTTTCTCACCTCAGACGAGAGCGTCAAGGTCGCCACCAGTAACAGCAGAAACGCCGTGTGCTCTCCCATGCCGTCCGCCCTGTGTCCAGCACCGTATGTGTTCACGATTTCCGTTTAAAAGCAAATTTGTCAGATCGACGCAGCGACTGAACTGTTCCCGTTCTCGTTCCCGTTTCCTCCCAGTAGTCCGGATGGTGACGGTGTATCCGAGTCTAACGGGCTCTTTTTGGATGATGGAGAGCGAAAGCGAGGCTGTCCAGCTGCTCCAAAGGCTGTCACCTGACCACGCGCGCCTGTGCGTGTGTTTGAAGGTGTTCGAGGCGTTTACCAAGGGTTCCCAAGCTTTTTTTTTAATCCCAAGGAAAAAGTCACATTTGACCCAGGACCCCCCTCTCATTTGGCAAGATTGTCCATACCGGGGAATCCTAAGAGCCTTCCTATATAGGACTGTGGTACTCAATAGTGAATTTATAGTGACCTGGTAGTTTTTATCCCCTGTGATAAAAAGCTATATATTATCCACTATAATATTATATGTCTGTATTAAGGGTAATAATCGTACTATGTGCTATTTTATCTCCTGTGGTATCCATGGATTCCTATACTTCCTATAGTATTCCCATAGGGAAAATTTTGCTGTGATATTTCCCTAAAGAAAAAAATCTAAAATGTATTCTATGATTGTTGTGTTGTTCTCAATAACAACAAACGGGCGTAGGTTTATCGACAGTTTATTAAAGTCCAGTGAACTATACAGTAACCCATGGGGGGCCCCAACCCTGTATATGTCCCGCTAATGCATTATGGGTAATGTAGTATTTGTTTATTAAACACATAACAACACATGGATGACTATTGATCCTTTCGTTTGGGGCGTCCCC
Organism: Gephyroberyx darwinii; assembly: GCA_900660455.1. Taxonomy (NCBI): domain Eukaryota; kingdom Metazoa; phylum Chordata; class Actinopteri; order Trachichthyiformes; family Trachichthyidae; genus Gephyroberyx; species Gephyroberyx darwinii. Next base: position 4,504 of record CABFOQ010018695.1, on the reverse strand, counting down.
AGGAACCGCATCTGCCGATTGAATAAATGTTAAATACAATATAGTATACTATAGGTGCAGAAGGAAACCTGTGATCAAAACAGCCATCCTTATACATTGTCTCATTGTGCTAACTTCTACATTACATTACAGTCATTTAGCAGACGCTTTTATCCAAAGCGACTTACAATAAGTGCATTCAACATAGGTCGGCAAGAGAACTACTAGCCACGCAAGAGAACTACTCGTCACTACTTCTAGACGTCTAGTGATTGAAATCATACTACGTCTACTACTAGTATTATTATTATTATTATTATTATTATTATTAGTGTTATTAATATTAGTGTTAACAACAACAACAATAATAATAATAAGAAGAATATTACAATTTCCTCATTTTGGTGGGGACCCCTCCATCAGGAGCCCCTGGCCTATGGCACTCCAGATTGTGTAGGCCCTACACAATCTGGAGCAGACTGTAGGCTAAATGGAAAAGAATGCCCTACACTGTAGGGCATTCTTTTCCTTTTCCATTCACCTTTTCCATAAACTTAAACGCCATCCATAGCTCTACATCCAAGTAGTAGTAGCAGAAGAAGATTAAAAAGCAAAAAAATAATACAATAACTTGTTGCTGTGGGGCCGCAGGTAAATGTGGATACCCTGTCATCTAGTGGCCTCACGGGTGAAATGCTACTTCAGATATTTTATTGTGGTTCATTGCATGCTCCGCAGACCCAGAGCTGATATTGCTTAATGTCATCAGAATGTGCAGACAACTCCAGATCAGTTTATTGGTGAATATCCCATGCGGCCTGTAACAAATAACGACAAAAGCATTCGACATCTAACAATACACGGTTTCCCAAACACAGTCAGCAGCGGGAGCGGGTCAATTCCCATGTCGTTATGCAGGTATTACACACGATTACAACACTCATTTAGTGTCCAAACACGGTCCTCCCGGAAATGTGTCGCCGGATAACGTCAAAGACTCATGATTTCTTGCGAAGTTTCACTTACACGAAGAGAAGGTAAGACGGAGTTGGCAGACGGACTCGGGTTCAAAGGACACTATTATCCCGGCATATAGGCCTATTATATGATATAACAGATTTTGTAGTGCAGGCAAAACGTTAATATGATATAGTGCATAATAATAACCCTCCTTGACAGGATTATGCACCCCGCCAATATTCCTCAGGAGACCTCTCAGATTGACGACCCCATTAGTCCTCTTCACCAGCAGAGACCAGTTTAATATGAGGACATTCCTGGTATTATTCATAGCTTTAATTACTGCCTCAGGTAAGTAATAAAATAATTTATTAAGTCCCATGTGTGCGCGTGTGTGTGCTTACGTGTGCGTGCACGGAGACATATTCAATAGGCCAGGCAAAAAATACTTTATTAAATACTAAGATAGAAAGCAGAATATCTCACACACATAAGGATTTTCCTATTTTAAACATAACAAAAAAAGAACAGATGCTGTACCGTGCCAGACTATGAGTGTGCATATAGTTTGATAAATAAGATTAAATATATTAATTTGGTAACACTGTGTGTCTTGTTTTTCTGACATTGATTAATGGCAAGAATATTATTTTTTAGGATATTCTGAATTTTTTTCTGTGATAATCACATCGTTCTTTGGCTTCAGGGTAATATAGGAAGAGAGCCACATTTTGCTTCTCTGGTAATACAAATATTAATGACATTTTGCCACTACTAATGCAAAATGATTGGAAGCCCTAAGTGTATCCAACAATTGTGAGCAAAAAACAGCATATTTAGCATAAAACAGGGTGCGAATAAGAACTGAGTCAGAGTGAGAGTGATTGGATGGTGAATCATCGTGTGTGTGTGTGTGTGTGTGTGTGTGTGTGTGTGTGTGGGGGAGAGAGAGAGAGAGAGAGAGAGAAAGAACGAGAAATGTGTGATAACATGAATAATGTGGTGTAAAATGACAGGTTTTCCCAAAACTAAAGGTTGAACGCCAGCAACTGAAACCACAACA
>CABFOQ010018692.1:1773-18962 GCA_900660455.1 Gephyroberyx darwinii | reverse complement strand
GTATCTCTGAAGAGAGAAGAGCTGAGAGGGTTTTATGGTCTGTCAGGAGGGAAGGTGTGTCCCTAATTTGCATTCATCAGATTTACGACCTGATGACAGATGATTGCCATTTAGAAAAACTGCCTTTCCAGCTCAGGTTTGGAAAACATTGTTTTTCTTGCTCCTTTAGGGATACCAGTGACATATCTAACCACCTCACAACAAATGTGTTTGTATGATACCAAACATCACTGTCTTACCATAAAATACTGGCGGGTAAACCAAAAGTCTTCATAACACATTCTGTGTGCCTTGAATAACCAAGAGAATACATTGAGGAGTAGTGTACATCATCTACCACAGGATGTGAAGTTCGAATCTAATAAAACATACAGAAATCACATTTATACAGTGTGTTGTAGAACCCTTTGATCTTCTTATTCTGTGTCTCCCTTGGAATGCAGAGTAAGTCCATTTCCCCGGCCCTTATCAACGGTCCCATCTTCTGATGGCACCAGAGCGGGCTAGTCGAACCTGCAAAGCGTTACTTTTTGGCAGCTTTATGGGGCAATCCACCTTTTGCTGAGGGAGGGGGTTTCTTGGGTTCCTGCGAGCACAGCAGGGGTCTCAACCTTTGATCAAGGTCCTGGGAGAAGACTGATTAGTCTTTGGGTATTGATCTGTATTCTGTCTGATCCAGAGAGGGACAGTGAGAGACCTGATGTCTCCTGCATACACTACAACAGTGAATAAAAAAACCCAAAAAAATGCAAACTTGCATAAAACTTGCAAAACTTACTATAGAAATTAGAATAAGTGTTAAGCACACAAATCTCACCACTCCCAATTAACTAGGAGATATAAGGCTTCAGTCATTCTGGGTTCTTAAAGCACAGCCCTCTCCAGCAGTCATTCCCATATGGCTTATATAGTAAGGTTTCCCTCCACTTCACCTGGGCTAAACCATAGTAACCTGAATGGCAGGGAAGTTTCAGGATGGCTAAACACATAAACAACAGACAGCAATAAACATCTATTTATAAACTAACAATATTTCTTAATACACTATTTACACCCCGGGGAACTTTAACTAAGTAAGTATTACAATAAGGCATTTTACCTAATTTCTTCACTCACTGGATCTACTACGTTGTTGAACGCGCCCTCATGGTATATAAACGGGAGGGCACGCTCCGCTAGACGGAGGCGCACGTAACCCGACAGGAGAATGTGCTCACTTTTTCCAACTTCCTCTGGCACACCACACACACACACAAACGTACATTATATTCTGTAGGAAAGATCGAATTGGTGGACCTGGGCAGAAGCTAAAATGGAGAGATGAACCGGGTGAGTAAAAAGCAGAATCGCAATTCATGTGAACGGTGCACTCATATAGGCATTTTGTATGAAACTGACGAGGGAAGAAAAATTAGGTATGTTGCACAGGCCTACATATAAGGCATCAACAAGACAAACGTTTATCCCGTGGTGAAAGCAGATACCACTGCTTCATCACACTATACAGTACATATCTTCAAAAATAAATGAATGAACAATTCACTTAAGAAAATGAACCTGATTACACTAATGCATAGGCTCCTTTAGTTATCATATAATGACTCATTTTCACAGTAGCTTCAATATGTAAAACCACCAAGAATATATCTACAAACATAATAAGACTTAAAATAGCTCAAATCAATGTCTTATCCCTCTAAGTGTAGCATCAGCAAATATAGCTATATAACTTGGCAGAGAAAAATAGGGGATGCCAGTGGTGCAAGCTTCTTACTTGACAAAACTATGAACTATAGCTTTATAATCAAAATGAATGAATAACGGTACGTTATACATTCTATATATCCAATTGGAACTCATACCCAAGCTGTATAACACCTATAATATGGCATTTCACAGAAGTAGGACCAAGTCATTGTTTTACAAGTCACAAGTAAGTCTCAAGTCTTGGCAGTCATGTCCCACCTCAAGTCTCAAGTCAAGACAGGCAAGTCCCAAATCAAGACAGGCAAGTCCCACGTCAAGTCCCAAGTCAAGACAGGCAAGTCCCAAGTCAACATAGAGAAGTCCTAAACTTGAGTCCTAAACAAGTCATAATGCATTCTTAAATGTAATGCCATTTAACAATTTTAACAGTCATAGTATAATAAAGTTAGTATAAAAAAATGAATACCATAGTAAATATTCATCACATGCAGGAATCCCCTATTAAAATGAAAACTCATCCCCGTATCAATTTTATTAGTTACCTTCACCTCCCCTGATAAACTACAGTCCCAGCCAGGATGCTGGGACTACCACACACACACATTGGCACAAGCCTGAACACACACACACACACACACACACACACACATCCAGCTGGACCGCTGGATCTGAACATCCGAGCTACAGCAAGCACATTTGAGCCAAACACTGACTACTAATAGAGCTACTAAACAATACAAATATAGGCTTTTCACGTACTTCATGTGTATCATCCAATCAAGTTAAATCACCTGCATCAAACTAGAAACGCAATATGGGCCCCTGGGCACCTATTTAGTTGGCACCTATGCGTTACAGTAACCATGCCAATGGTTTTATCTAACGTTACGTTAACGTTACACATTGCTGATTGTTTTTATGAGACAAAATGTAGGCTACATTACCACACTGACTGTCGAGGGCTCATTGATTTATTTCAACTTACCGTTCGCAGCCTCAAATGTCGAACAAAGTTGTTACGTCTCTGGGTTACCATCTGGATTGTGACCTGCATGTTTTGCATATTGTAATCTGTTTTTTTTGTTGACCACAGCATAATATTTGTATGCTAATATAATCCTCTTTAGAATCATGTTTTCAACACTGTTTCGTCTTTTTGTGTCTAAAACCGCTTTTATTCTCCACTCATGCAACTTGATAAGCTGCTGTGGGATTGGTTGAAAGTAGATCTGTTGTCAGGAAAATGAAGAGTTGATTTGCTGTACAATGTAGCAGCATACTTTTTTAATGGGCTTAGGGAGGGTATCAAGTCTTTCAAGTCAAAAGTCACAAATCATTAGTGTTAAAGTCAAAGTTTGATTTTGTGAAGTGTCTAAAGTCATCAAATTTGTGACTCGAGTCCCCACCTCTGATATTTCAACGTAGTAATCAGCAATATAGCTTAGTGGCGCTAACTGAGGCTAGCGAAGCTAATCTTATGCTCACCAAAATCGAAGGGAATTTCTTGTCCCTAAAAGCAGAAAAACAGGGTCCAGCCAGAGTCCTGCTAATGGATCAGTAGGTTGGGGTGTTCTTGTCTCTCGTTTCTTTCGGTTGTTGTTGGGGGTTTTTTTGTTTGGTATTTGCGTAATATGCTCACACTTGTTGTCAATCCAAGGGCGAGACATGGCTTATTCTAAATTCTGCCACTGGGTTAAAGGTTCAGATCAAAGGTTCAGGTTTGCCCTTTTTAGCATCAGGAATTCAAATGGGACAAAACCCACCACCACTACTGCAAAAAATGCTAAAATTACTGGTGTGTACACCTTACACCGTACACCTTCCTCTCCTGTACCAGTGAGTAATCTTTAAATGTTTCCCCCCCTCTTGTGTGATTGCAGTGCCAAGCGGCCAGGCGGCATGTCCAGCATCCTGAGTCAATTCGGGGGTAAGAAACAGAAGATGAGCACATTGGAAAAGTCTAAAATGGACTGGGACGCTTTTAAAACAGAGGAAGGCATCACCGAGGAACTGGCCATCCACAACAGAGGGAAAGAAGGGTAAGAGATAGAATGTGTGTGTGTGTGTGTCGGGGGGGTTTATGGCGCACGGCCCCGGGTTGCCCCTGGCAACCTAATGGTGATGTCATGCTTAATTGGCATCGTCAGGAGAGGGTGAAATTATTCTCCCCCCTTGTTAATCTCATCTCCCTTCCTTTCCACTCATACTCTTCTCCCCTTCATCCCTCTAGCTCCACATCCCTCTATCTTTTTCTCTCTCCTCTTCACCCCACCTCTATATGGTATGTTGAAATGAAAGAAAAACGGACTTCTTTTCCTTCACTCTCCCGTCCCATGTGCCCTCTAACAGGGTTTGACTGATATATTACAAAACATTCACAGTTGGCTTTATTCACACGCCTGCTATATTTGATTTACGTCATACTCAGGGGGGAAGCCCTATCTGGAAGACGGCGAAGCAGAGGAGAGACAAATTGCTAACATTATGCTTCATAATCCATAGTGGTGCTTCTTTTACAGGCAAATTTCAGTCAGCCAATGGCGGCTCGTGCCATTCTTGCCACACGTTGTCAATGTGACTGTACAGAGGAGTCATGTAGTAGTAAAACACAGTCACACTCACATACACAGTGTCTCTCTCTCACTTTCTTACGCACAAATACACACACACACACAAACACCACAGATGGTGGTGAAAGCAGGAAGCTATAGTAGTTGAATTAGAGAGTGAAGTTGTCTTGGTTTCTGCAAGTTACAGGCTGGAAGACGGGCAACATATCCGATTCCCATGTTGATCCTTAATTTATCCGGGCTGGGAGGGACTGAGGGATGAATGGAGAGAGTGATAAAAGAGAGGGGGAATGGTGCACTAGATTTGTAAGACGAGTTTCATCATCGTCATTTCATGTAGGGTTTGTAAAGAGAGCGAAAAAGAGAAGATGAATGGGTGGAAGATGAAAACTAGTTTAAGAGTGATGGTTGGAAGAGATGGATGGAGGAAGTAAGGGAGGGTCGGACAAGTAGGAAGAACTAGTGGGTTTATGGTGCATTCATGTCATGTGGGAAAGATGGTAGATACAAGCTTCCTACTAGAAAATACCGTTTGCCCCAGCTTTCAGATGATCAATACTACTAGTCCTCTGTGGTTTGGTGATGGACCCCAATTTGTCAGACTGAATTCTGACATCAGGAAATACCTGTAGTTAGAAGGAATAAAGGGATGGAAGATTTGGCTGATAGATGGAGGGAGGAAGGCAGGGTATGACTGACAGGGATGTAGAGAAAATGGAAATGAAGATAGAGGAAAGAAATCAAGGTGATGTCTGTAAAGGGATGTTCCACTTTTAAATACAGCTCAAGTCTGAATTTGAATCAGGAAACTTTTAAGCTGTCAACATACATGTTTGATTTCCAGCATTGCATGACCTTAAATTTATGAAAGCAGCTGTGTAGCAAATGGTTAAACTTCTACATTTGGACTATGAAGTTGCACATGTGGTCGCTAACATTTTATGCTAACTAGCTGGTGAAAGGTCCCAAATATCGTTGACATTACATCGGCTGTTGCGCGGGAACAGTATTTTGTAGTTTCCGGTGTGGGAATTTCCGACTTCAAGCAGAAAGCAACATCATTCCCATTTGTCCTAAATACAGCATTAATCTTGTCCCAAGTCTGGATGGATGGAGGGATGGTGGAACCAGAGAGGGAAGGCTTGTTTCCTGAGCAAAATAACATGTTTCTGCACTGTATGCAGAAGTTACCCCCTTCATTGTCCTCCTATACTACACACACACACACAGGATCACTTTTCTCTGATAGCATACTTAACACATAATATATGTGTTCTGGCGAGTGAGTGTGTGTGATATAGAGTGCATGTACATGTGTGAAATAGTACACTGTACTATTTATGCCCTTAGTTGTATTTTCAATGTGTGTGTCTATCCTTCATGATGATGAAAGTAGATCTAATGCTCTCTTTCTCTGTGTGTGTGTGTGTGTGTTTGTTTGTGTGTGTGTGTGTGTGTGGTGTGTGTGTGTGTATGTGAATGTGTGTAGGTATGTGGAGCGGAAGAACTTCTTGGAGCGTGTCGACCACCGACAGTTTGAGTTGGAAAAAGCAGTCCGACTCAGCAACATGAAACAATGACACAAAGGCTGACGGAGCACATAAACACACACACAGATCGAAACTGATTTTTTTGACTTTCTGTATCTCTCTTTCTCTCTCTCTAATGACAGAGTTGCCAGTCCCCATGAATGTGAGCTGTAATGTAATGGTGTGGCTCAGTCTATTTCAGGACAGGAATATATATAACTCAAGGTCGTGTAATAGTGTTGTGTGTGTGTGTGTGTGTGTGTGTGTGTGTCTGTGTGTGAGTGCACATGCGTGAATGAATGATAGCCAGCCTGAAGGCAACTATTTGGTTAGCTCTGCTTTATGCTGTTGCTGGGGAGATTTTTGTTTGTTTCTAGGGTTTGACCAGTTTGGGTTTTTTGAAGGCCGATGCCAATAATTTGGGCTTGAAGCTTCCAAAGCTGATATTTTGTGCCGATATTCAACATCTTTAAATTTGACCATTTTCATGTCAAAATATTCCAATTATCCAGTGCCCCCTCCCCAGAGGCTTTTGTTCTGAAAAGCCTCTGAAACAGCATTTAGACTATGGGACACTAAGTTGTTTCTGTTTCATCCTTTTACTCCTAAATGCTGACTCTCTGTGTACAAATGAGAGGAAGAGAATAGGAAGAGTAGGGAGAAGAAGAAGGAGGGGAACGAGGAAGAGAGGCAGAGAAAGTGAGGCAAAGGTAGAAACAGGAAGTTTTTTGTCTAAACACAGTTGTCTGTTCATAGAATATAAATATTCAATAAACACAAACCGTGATACTTTTAAATCAGATGGTTGATTTTATTACACGTTTTATAGGTGAGCCTTTTTCATGTTTATTTCACGTACTTCATGTATATCATCCAATCAAGTTAAATCACCCACTGAGGTCAAGTGAGGCGTTTTGTTACGCGTCTACTTCTGTAATTACGGTAAAGACGCAGTGTTGGCCCAAAGGAAAAAAGTGTTTGCCCAAATGAAAAATACCATACACCAGTAGACAAAAAACAAAATTTAAAGTGCAGCTCACCCGCATCAAACTATAATGCAATACGATTTGTCAGCGCCTGTTTGTCGAGCATTTAGTTCACAATTCATGATAGTACCAACATGACCATTAATGACATCTAAAAGATTTTTACTTGAAAGTAGGTATGTACTTTTAATTTTTTTTTTAATGATCTGTATTTTACTTTTATTTTAATTTCCTGCTTAAACGTGTGGATGGTAGATTAACCGCCATACCTTGGCAGTGTTGGGCTCATTGCTCAAAAAAAATGTAATACATTCTCAGCGATGGTCTCATTTGTTTACGATAATTATGTCTCAAAATGAGTGAACATGGTGATGATGTATTGATGTTAATACCAGCTCTACTTGAGTAAAACATTTTAGTAACCTTTCCCGTTCTTTATTAAGGGGTGGGTGATGTCAAAGTTTGACGGCTCACAAACTCACACAAGGTAAGCATGTAGAAAAATGAAAATGTTGCAGCAAAGGGAAATGATTGCAGCATTTCTGAAAAAATACCTGTGATTTACTGCGCATTTACATTACACACACACACACACACACACACACACATGTTCATGCATACACACAGATGCAAATGCTGGGATTTATATGACAGGGCTGAGGGGAAATAATCCTCATATATTCACACATGGCTTATCGTCCTTTAAGATGTGTATGGGAGTGTTTTCATGGTTCAGGGTGGTGAAATGACTCCTGATCCCCTCTCTCTTGCCTCGCTCTCTCTTTCCTCTCTTTCTATTTTTTTTTTGCTGTCAGTCAGTCTTTATTTTTTTGTATCCCTCGCTTTGGGAAACCCTGCAGGCCAGGTAGTTTGGGTGTGTTTCATTTTAAAGCCACATATCAAGCCTACATCAACAACAGTAGATGCAGAAATCTCAATACATGCCTTTCTATTGGCGAGAATTGCTTATTGCAATGTCCTGTTCTCTGGTTTACCTAATGCTAGCATTAAAAATCTACAGCTTGTGCAAAATTCTGCAGCTGGAATACTGACCAAAACATGACATTATAGTCCATATGGGCATTTTAGCACAGGGAGCTAACCAACTGTTTGTGAGTGGCATATGATTGGAGTTTAATCTAAAAATAAATGGTGCAAAGTCGAATTGCACCATTAACGAATCATTGTCGAAAGAATCTAAATTGAATTGAATTGTTGTTTTCATGATAGCCAGAGGGCTTATTAACATGTAATTGGCAAAAATATATTGGAAAAATATAAAAAAAATATATCTTAACTGTGTGTAAATTTGCTATATTGCTATATAGGTGCTATATTTCTATAAATTTATACCAGACGAAAAGGTACAATTTAATAAAAACCAGCCTTAGGTAAAACAAATGTAGAAAAAAAACCCAGAATAACAATAACAATAAATCATTATAAAAATGTAAGTTTTCAGAAGTGATTTAAAAGCGATTTCGCCAGCCAGACCTCCTCAGGCAGGGCATTCCAGAGCCCAGGGGCTCTCACAGCAAATTTTGACCCCACCCCATCCTGAATTAAAAGCCAAGGACACTTCAGACACCTCTCCAAATACAGGATTTTATATCCTAAATGGCCTTTGTGGTCTTTCAAACCTCGGCGAAGGGGCAAAAAAAGATACTCTACTTCGACATTAAGGGATAATAAAGGGTATTCAAATCCACTATCCCAGGGATTTAACAAATCAGAGGTCTTCTTCGAGACGTTATGGTTCTATATTGCCTGGAACCACTACCGTAACCCAAGAACCGTTGAAGAACCCTCCTTTTTCTGGGTGTATAATGGGCATATTCCCCGATATGGTTGTAGGTGTCCCAATTTGAGGAGTTAAAGCCACAGATTCGGGTTGACATAAATGTATATGATTGTGTTGTGTTTTGCTTTAAAGCTGCAATATGCAACTTTTCACATGAAAATAACAATGAATAATTAGGATATATTCTACATTATCGGTCTGTGTTTTCGTGTTTGTGCAGAAATGTCCCCCTTTGGGACGTTTTGCTAGGGACGTTTTGGGGGCGTGTACCAATTGCTGTGGGCGTGTAGCATGGGTGTGGTCAGTGGTGAACGGTGAGCTGGTTTATTCAGGAACATTTCCAACCAAAATTGTCTTGGTTATAGTAGATAAAGTATATTGTCTCGGTCTGATCCTACATACCAGACAGTAATCCGACTGTCAAGACAACTAAATGGGATTGGTTGGTTTTCTATTGTTCTGTTCTCTATTGTCTCCGTCAAAAATACACACCAGCAACCTGTCACGTTGTTGTACTGTATATGGGATGAGAGGAATCTGACATGACAAGAGTGATGTGTGTGTTTGACAGACAGACAGGGAATAACAGACTTTTGATCCTCTCACCTATTGTAAGCTACTCTCCCCTAGATGCCCCCCCTCCCTCTACACACACACACACTTTCAGCCACATGGGGCTGTCTGTCATCAAAGGCATCATTGCCAACAAATTGTGTGTGTGTTCGCATCCATGCACGTTTCTTGCTTGTTTCATACTTTGTCTGCATACATGTGTGTTTGCATGTGTGTATTTCAAGCCTGCTTATCTGTGTGTATGTGTTTTGTTTGTGTGTGTGTGAGTGCACTTGTTTGTGTGTATGTGTGCGCATGTTTGTGCATGCATGTGCACATGAATGTGTGTGGTCTAAAATAGCTGCTGTTATTTAAACCATCAGAGACACATTAAACCCTGGGAGCACAGTAGGGAGCCTAATAGCTTGCATACCTACAGCACAGACAGACACACACACACACACACACACACACAGAGAGAGAGAGAGATGTCTAAGAGTGCTCAGTGGGAGTCATCTATTTATACTGTGCCTCATCTAGACGATTGTTCATCTATTCAGATCATTGGAATGACCAATTGATTTCAAATAGCTTGTCAGTGAAAAGCTGAAAAGAAAATCTCAACTTCTCTCAGTTAAGTGATGTGTGTATAAATAAGACAAACTTTGATTTTCTTTCTCAGTGTAATCAGTACTAAAACGATCAAATCTGTGCCACATGGCTGAATAGAGCAGATTGGGGCAACTGAGGAGATTCTACTGGTGATGTGTGTGAGGAAATCACACAGCTAGCTAAACACATACCTGCAGTAAAATGTAATGATGCGTGCATGCATTTAAGATGCCGTTCTAGGCCTACTAATGTGCCATTTTTAACACATTTATATGGAGGCAGCATGGGTAATGGGTCATAAATAGCGCTTGTAAATAAAGCACTATTTATTTTCACCTGTTTGAGAGGGTATGAATGGCGAACAATTTTTGCTTCAGTAGCATTCAGAACTCTCTCTCTTTCTGTCAATCTCTGTTTGTTTTTTGTCAGTTTCCTTGTAGAGGCCAAATTAATTTAAAACACGCTTTTTTGTAGGCCCACCTACCAAAGATGTTAGCAAGTCAAAACCCAGGTAATGACAATGCTGTTTAACCTGTCAGGTAGATGGAGAAGTGCCAACACTAATACTTATCTGTGCACAAGAATAGACAGAAATAAGCTTTTTGTGTGCACAGGGAAGTTTTGGGATCTATTATTGCACCCGCAAAACTTTACATGTTGCATTTATATTTTAGTACAGTGTAGCAAGAAACTATTGGGAAGTATGAGATTATGGGGTTCTACCATCTTCAATATTACTTATTTACACGCTTTTTTATGCAACGTGAGCACATATTGCACATATCATCCGTGTCATGCCCCTATAGCACCGATACCTAGCTACCCTTCTCTAACAACTGAGAGAGGAACACCAGACGCCAGACTGCATTCCAACACGCGCCAATTTTAAGTGGCCAGTTACTGCTTGCTCCCGCCCTCCATTTACTTGGCTCAAGATTGTGGGAATAACGGGCGAAGCAATTCAAAAAGTTGATTTTTTTTAAGGAAACGCATGCTGCTTGTTGTATTTTGTCTATGCCGAATTGAAGAGCGGATTGTATCTTGCATAAAAAGTCGTTTTCTACCAGGTGTGTACCTGCGCCGATAAGCAAGATAGGAATGAAGCTGTCATTTTTTAATGCGCTTTGGCGTCACGCGTTATCCGTACTGGAGAGACTGCCCCTTTAAGCCCAGACTTGATTGCAGATCCCAGTTGGAAAGACGGTATACGGTGGGGAGCGGACAGCAGCAGAGGCGGTGCTCTCCCGTTCAGTAAAATTACAGTGGGCACGGCGAACGGTATCGGCGCCGTTGAACCCTCCCGAATCGCCGCTGCTTCGTTTTACTTGGTGTTTGTCTGAGGATTCGGTGCGTGACGGGGAGCGGTGGAAGGAGACATAGAGGATAAGGAAGACGTGGCTGCTGGACATTCATGCGGCTGGACTGCTGCTGCTGCAAAATCCCGCACACACACTTTTTTTTTCTCACACTTCCACACTCAACGAAAAACCCCACCAACACCACACACTGTAGGTGCTCGGTTTTCCTGCGGAGTTCATCATGAAATGGATGAAGGACTGACACTTGGGGAGCCGTGAAAAAAAAATCTTTCTGTGGAGGGGAAAAAAAGATCCCTGTGCTTTTTTTTTTAAAGCCCCAAGCCAAGGAAAGTGATACCACCCAGCAACATGTCTGTCCCTGTGAGTATGCCAATTGTGAAGCTGAAAGAAATACTTTGAAGTATCATTTCTACTGTGCAAGTTGTATGGAGGTCCATAGATTCCAGCTAGATGGGCCTACAGTGAATGTGTCATGCACGCAGAAGTCCATTTTCTCCCAGCTCTGCTTTCATTGCAGCTGATCATTCTAGTGCTTTTTACATATTAAGCGAAAATTCCCCATAACTAGGCCTTCCCATTTCCCCTTTACGTTCAGAGGTTCTGGATGTGTAAAGCTACACTCTAGTCAGTCCTCTGGCAATTTAACGTTTCCGTGTTGGCAGACCAACGCTCATACCCTGTACAACAAGACTTAACACATTGAACGAATTGATAGAAGCCGCTCTTCAATCCGGCATGCATCCAAATCCACCGAGCAACACTTACTTCTATAAAACGTCAACTTTTAAGATTGGTGTTTCCGTTATTCCCACAATCTTCCCCCACCCAAATGCACCACGGTTGGAGGTATCTAGCAGCGTGAACCAATTCTAAAAGTGATGCTTTTATTTAAATAATGCGCTGCTAAGTGGATTATGAATATGCCGAATTTACCAGAAGACACTAGCTTTTCTTTAAAGATATTAAATCATGTTCTAACAGGTATGTATCTTTGCCGACGAGCAAGGAAACTATAAACTGCCCGCTTTTTGAACGACGCTGGGTGTGACGGCACGTGCCATATGCTATTCTTGGCAGTCCTCGTCTGTCAACGTATTTGGACAGCTGACGTTGTTGTACTTATCCATATTGTACGTATCCAATTCTTGTTTTGTTTTTTTTCCACATAATCACTGATATTTGAGTGCAGAGGCACTGTTCTCGGAAATGGCTGCGCTTTGAACGCAGGTAGGGATCTGTCGTATTGTCCTGTATCACATTCCTCAGGATCTGTTTCCACACACACTGCCTGGAGGTCTTATGGCCAGCTCTCTGTGCGCGTGTGTGCGCGCGTGCGGACGCCAACCTGCCACTTTACTGCCTTTGGGGTTTTTTTGTATTACTGCTATCGTTATTAATAACTAAATATTACTATATGCTATTCATAGTTTTCATTTTGTGGCACATACAAAACTCTCTTAATTAAACAACTGTTCTCCACATTATTCCGTTCTGGCAGCTGAAAAGAGAGCAAAGTAGAATTTTCCAAACATTTTCTCAGCAGGGTGGAGCAACAGTGGATCAGTAGTAGTGCACTCTTGCATCTGGGTCATTGGTGCAGCAGTGGATGTACTTTCTTTGCTGGGTGGAAAGACAACGAAGTAGCATATACACATAAGTGAAATCACCCGGTGTAGTCTTTGGTAGGAGTGAATTAGGCCATTCAAGAAAAACAATCTGATAGATTATCACTTAGTTTTTCTGAAAATATAAAACAATTTTCCTTTCATATTTGTGGTAGTTTGCCTTATGATGGTCATAGTTTACTCACCTTTTATATTCACCACTATATCAGGCTCCTGTAGGGTGGGTGTTGAGGAAAGCGTTGCATAATAGATCTACATAGATGCTTTTTTTTGGACGCTGAGACGATACTCGCTGCTCACCTTCACAGTATGACAGGATCTGTTCTGATCTGCTAAACTTGGCATTCACACTGGGCCTGCTGCTCCCAGCTATTTGAAGAGACACGCCGGAGCTTCAGAGCTCTGTGTGCATGCATGTGTATTCATGCCTCAGAAGGGAGAGCGTGTAACAGAAAGACAGAAACTATGCATATATGTGTGTTTGGGTGTGTGGCAGAGCGAGAGAGTGACAGTGAGCAACAAAAAAGAAACCGACAGACAGTGAATTTCTCCTTCTGTAAGTTTCCCTCTTCCAGGACACAGGAGAGACGCATAGAGATGATGAGAGAGAGACAAAGATGGTGTGAGGGAGAGCTAGAGAAGTAGACATAAAAAAATATCCAAGATACTATCAAACTTTCCAACGTTAACCCCAGAGGAGAAACTAATAGTCCTCCTGGGCGAAGGGACAACAGTTCCTCTGGCAGCCAAATATGTATCTGCCTGCCACAGCCTGAGGGAATCACAACGACTACAATGAGACTGATTACATACAAGTACTGCATCGGCATGAAATAACACCTTTATATACCTGTTTCTATCTTTTAAATATGTGTATTTAATATATTGTATATTGTATATATGATTTTTCTGTAAAATGCTTTGACAACATGTTTTTGTTCATGCCAATAAAGCTTATTTGAATTGAATTGACGAGAGAGACAGAGAGGGTGAGAGAGACAGAGAGGGTGAGAGACAGACATAGAGATGGTGTGAGAGACGGATATAGTGAGAAAGACAGACATAGCGAGAGAGATAGTGTTTTGACATGTGTTTGACATTTGACATGATATTTGCCATGTGTGTTTTCTTCCGTTTTTTTGTGGTTGTGTTCATTGCTCTTCCTACTTTTGTTGCGGTGCTGCCCTGTTACTTGTGGCATGTACTCATACTGTTGTAAATGTTCTTTGTCTGTTTATATATACGTTTGCTTTGGCAATATAAGCACTGTCAATAAAGCTCATTGAAATTGAGACAGATCGAGAGAGACAGCAGGTTCTACCATCAGTGGCAGTGGTTCTCAGCAGGGAAAAGTGGATCTTTACTTCCTAAACTTTGTGTGTTCAATTTGTTTGAAAAACTCATCTGGTATTCTAGCCAAGGAAACGAGACTGAGAGAGAGAGAGACAGGGCGCAAGAGGGATAGCAGACAGACAGACAGACGGATGGTGGAGTGGTGTCCCTCAGGGCTCAGACTGATTGATACTGCAGATTTCAGGAATGGAGCAGAAAGCTAATAGCAACTAGAGTAATGGCTAGGTTCGTACTCTGTGGAAGCTAGGGATCAATTTGATATGGGTTTTTGAAGTCCGATACAGATATATTTGCATTGAAGCTACCAATATTTTGTGACAATAGTCAATATCTTTAAATTTGACCATTTTCATGGCAATAAATTCCAGGTATTCAGTGTTTTTCCCCCAGGCTGGAAAAGCCTCTGGAACAGCATTTTGTCTTATTGGTCAAACCCTGGTAAAAGTTGCTGTAAATTTGCAGCTACTTGCCTAAAACTGCATTTGCAATTACTGTCATAAATACTGCAGTAAACGACATGCACACACACACACACACACACACACAGAGGATTTCAAGGTGACGGTATTGTTTGTTTGGCAGCAGCTTACCAAGGCTACAGAGGAATAAGTAGGAATAGTAGGTGTTGACCTACCTGACTGGCCGTGTGTGTGCACGTGCACTATGTATTTGGTTTATGAAAGAGAGAGCAAGAAAGTGCACTGTGCAGTATATTTGCTGCTATATGTTTTCACTTACTAGTGAAATATTCCAGGCCACTCTTGTCAACTCTCACTCTCTCTCTCACACACACCCACAGGCAAGCTGGCCATTATCAACATCATCAGTGACATCACTGATGTAGTGACCCCCTCGTCTCCATGACGACCGTTCCCGTGATCCCTCTCACCTGGCCACTTCTGAGCTCTCTCTCTCTCTCTCGCTCGCTCGCGCACACTTTCCATTATAGGAGATTGTTCCTAGAAATAGAGTTGGTGTGTGTTGAGGCAGCAGAATAATGTTTAACTGAGCGTGGATTATCAGTTTATTGATGATGTACTGATCGCACACTAACAATGTGATATGTGTGAATTTCAAACTGATGCATTGAGGATGATTCTTTATCTGTTTGCTGTCATTCTGTGTTATGGGCCAAAGCCTAATAGATAGACTATGACTGGAAGCTCTTATAGTGCCTGTTATCCAGCAGGCATTTCCACTAATAACAGCATAGAATAGGTCTGCATCAATTCATATTACACTATAATTTGATGCATGGACGATAACGGTACACAGCAATAGCTGTATTTCCTTCAGTTGCGTTGTCTGTAAACATCCAGAAATGTGAATTTTCATTTAATTTTTATCCTTGGCGAGTTCATTGGAAAGGCAAAACCCTATTGCCACTCATAGTTTGGCTTCATCCAGATTTTTTTACTAGCACAAAAACAGGTCAAGAGGAGTCTGAGGAAGGGTAAGAGCTAGAAAACCACATTACTGAGATTAAATGTCTCATCTAGTCTTTTTTACCGCAAACAGAGAGTGCAAGCGGAAGATTGGTAGATGAATAAAACATAATCATTTTAAATTTAGTTGTGTTTGGAGCAAATGTATTCGGTTAACCTGTTTTTTCCCCTATTTGTTCAGGAGTAGCTAACATTGTACATTATAGAGTAGACCTGCAGCATCCCAGAGGAAGAATTTGGACCATAGTGGATGGTGGATACAGTGGGATGAATGAACTCCCCACCCCCCCATTCAAATAAACACTCTTGAGTCTTGACTTTAGCTGCTACACTAAGGTGGCTGCCATAGAGTGTAAATAGTGAATGATGATGTTGTCATGGGAATGAACACTGCTTTGGTGTATGAGACAGAAAAAAACGAATTGCCGCGGTAAAGGCATTATTTCGCCAATTCCAGTTCTAGATGTGGTGAACGCCGTGAGACAAATTATTGTTCTATCATAGTGAAACAAAGCTCATTTCCTTCATCATACGCCACTCTTATCTCAATGCTTCTGACTTTAAAATGAAGCAGTCTGAGCTTACTCCTTCAGAGCCTGGCATGGGTTTTGGAAGGGGGTAACACAGCATTAGCACGGTTGCCTGGTATTGCCTGAGTCAAATCCTCCTGTAAAGCTTGTACTACAGCATATTTGTCTGAATGTGATTGCTCACAGTGGCACACAGGCTTAGTGTGCAGCATTTTGTTTGCGGCATATTGGACTCTTGGGCTGCACGTTCACCAGGAAGGTCTTGGGGTTTAGGGTTCGAAGTGCTTACTTCATTAGCATTATTCTCAGTAGGAAGGTCAGCGTGTTTTTAGCGCTAGAAGATCAAGATTTTTCAACGTTCAACAAAAGAGTACCTCGCTTCAAATGGGTTTTCAGTAGTCGCTTCGTAAGAACTGGAGCGAAGACCTTCCTTTTCCCCCAAACCTCTGTTCAGCGCTGCAGAAGAGATGTCCGCTGGACACCAGGGCTTAGAAAGCACACCTCTGTGTGTCTTCTGACCAGCAAGTGAATGTGCGCTTTAATGCAATATAAATTCAAGACGCATCAGCAAAGATTCTTAAAATACCAGCTTTATTACCTGTTCAAAATCTTTTTCTAATGTTAAGAAACCTTTCACAACTTAAGCAAAATCAGTTAATTTTGAGACTGTAAATAAACAGTCCTATAAATCAAAACCTAAACAAAGTTAGTAGCGGGAGTGACGGTGTTTTTGACAACAACAAATTTGGCCTTGAACAAAAATGATGAGCAGTGCTTGGTTTTACCGTGCAAGCAGTGTGTCCCGTTTTGAGCCTGTTGAGGTGCTTGGGAGGAGAAATCAAGCGCTCCTCCCGCTGAGCCATTTCCTCATGTCCTCATCCATAAATGTATGCTTTCCAAATGCAGACGTACATACATTAATACAGACAGGCAGTTTTAAAGTTTAATATGGCTGTAAATGTTTGTGCATGCATGTATACATACTGTGTGTGTGTGTGTGTGTGTGTGTGTGTGTGTGTGTGTGTGTGTGTGTGTGTGTGTGTGTGTGTGTGTATTTAGCCTGCATAAATCATAAATCCAAGGTGCAGGATTTGTCAATTTCAGAAAATACAAACATTAAGCTGATTAATGATTATCTGATTATAAAAATAACAAAACCA
>CABFOQ010018690.1:0-27251 GCA_900660455.1 Gephyroberyx darwinii | reverse complement strand
GAGAGAACAACTGAAAATCACTCCAAAGGGAGGCAAGAAAATGGCTGTGAAACAAAACTAAACTTCCAGACAGGGCTGGCAAAACTACAACAAAAATCACTCTTCTTAAGAGGAATCAAGGAAGACAGAGCTGACAAAAATACAACAAAAATCACTCTTCTTAAGAGGAATCAAGGAAGACAGAGCTGGCAAAAATACAACAAAAATCACTCTTCTTAAGAGGAATCAAAAATACAAACGTGAACACTCGGCTTGGATCGGTAACAGACTAGTCATAAGGCTGGGGTACAACGATTGAACAAAATACTCTGGCACAGGACAAAGGGAGACGCAGACTATAAGACACATGAGGGTAATGGGTAACAGGTGGAAACAATCAGGGATCAGGGGAGACGTCAGACCGGTGACACATGAGGAAGGGCAAGTGACCTGAAACGAGAGGAGAGTTACTTTTCAAAATAAAACAGGAAATTCACGAGACAAAAACCTCAAGACAAGACACCCCTCACCACGGTGTGACAGCTATAGACCTAGATTTGTCAAATCAACCTCCTACATCTTGTATATCAAAAACCAGTCAAAGGAAATGTGTGCTTCCATTATAGCAAAGTTACAGGGCAGTGGTGTCGCCAACAATGTTGTATTATCTGTTGTTGAAAGCATGGAAGAATATGTTAACGAGGTTCATGCAAGTCTTAAGGAACAAGTGTTGAGTGCAGTGCCTGCTGATAATCCCAGTAGGAGTTCAGTGGAAGATGTTTTCAACAATGCATTTAATCCTTTCAGTGACTTGAACACGAACAGTAAATGGACAAAGTATTTCAGTGAGAAATGGGGCGTTGTTGAACCTGTGGAAATGCACTTAGGAGTGAGATACGATTCAAGGAGAAACAAAGTATCTGGAGTATATGAGCAGGTACCACTCAATGACACTTTCATTTATATACCCCTGTTTAAGATGTTAGAGTTCATCTTCAAGAACGAGGAAGTTTGTAGTCAAATTCAATCTACCACTAAAAGTGACCTGTATCAAGACTTTTGTGATGGAAAATACTATCGAGATCACCCTTTGTATTCAAAATCAAAAAATGCCCTGCAAATTCAAGTTTATGATGACAACTTTGAAACGTCAAATCCATTAGGGTCCAAACATGGCATTCATAAGCTTGGATGTCTATATTTCATGCTCCGCAATCTACCACCACGCCTTAACTCATCTTTGATGAATATCCATCTAATTTCTTTGTTCCATTCCCAAGATGCAACAAAATATGGCATTGACAAAATACTAACTCCTTTTATTGAAGATGTAAAAGTATTGGAGCAGAATGGAATGGAAGTGTCATTTTCTGAGCAACCTATCTATGGTGCCATTGCACAGATAACCAGTGACAATTCAGGTTTAAATGGTATTCTTGGTCATGTGGAATCTTTCAGTGCAAACTACTACTGCAGGATGTGTCTTACTGACAAGGCCACAGCTCAGACAGAGTTCAGTCAAAATGACCCACGGGTGACTTTATGTACCAAATCAACCAATGAAGAGCATTACAGTCATCTAGCTCAGAATCCAAGGGAAAGTTCTTGTTTTGGTCAAACACAAACACAACAGTATACTCAATAACTTGGCGTACTTCAGTGTATCAGACAACTTTGTATTCGACATAATGCATGACATCTTAGAAGGTGTAGCACAATATGAACTCAAGCTGCTCTTTGAATATTTGAATCAGAACTTCATATCTAATGAAAACATCCTCCAACGGGTGTATGCATTCAACTATGGCTTTATGGATAAAAAAAAATCATCCAACAAATATAAACCTACAGCATGCTGGCAATGGAATTGGGCTCAATGCCAGTCAAATGTTATGCCTTATTTGAAACATTCCCCTCATATTAGGTGATGTCCCAGAAGGTGACAGACACTGGTATTTAATGTTACTGTTGTTGCATATCATCAACATTGTATTTTCTCCCCACATTACTGAGGGAATGACTGTATTTTTGAAACACCTTATTCAAGATCATCATAGGTTATTTGCAGATTTGTATCCTCTGCATAATTTCATTCCAAAACATCACGTGTATACGCAAAATTGGACCTTTGGTTCATGTTTGGACGATGATGTATGAAGTTTTTCAAGTCCAGTATAAAAAATTTCAAGAACATAAAGTCCCTCGCGGAAAAACACCAAATAGCCATTGCATTGCATCATTGGGAATCACTGGCCATCAAAGGCATTGAGTCTGGGCCTGTCAAAACAAAAATATTGACTGATGTTGAAAATGGTGATTTGATTTCAGAGCATTTTCAAATTGATATGTCAAGTGAATTAAGTGTCACAACTTGGGTTAAACATGAAGGTGTTTGAATATCATACAGGTCTTGTTGTTTGTACAGATTTTGTTGATGAGATGCCAGTCTTCAGTAAGGTTATTGGCATATTTCTGAGAAATGAGGTCTATTTTGTGGTATCAGAAATAGAGACTACATTTGTTGAGCATTTCCATGCTTTTCATATTATTGAGCAAGCGCATAAAGTTTTAGTCATTACACCTGCTGAATTGTGATGTTTTAAGCCCTTTGATGTCCAAATGTCCTATGGCACAAACTCATTTTCCTATCTTGTTCCAGATACCTACACTGTATAGGGCAAGCAACGGTTCTGAGTGACCTTGTGTGTCCTGAGAAATATTTTATTCTGTAGGGCACAAATGTATTGTTTTTTTTAGGTACCTCTTGTCCTAACAAGCACTTTATTGTAAAGCACTTGTTAATAGAAATAAATATTTCTAATTTTGTACTTTCGGAGTGGTTTATTGCATATTGAGTGGGAAAGAAAATCTGTTTATACCAATTGAGTGTACATTTGTACTCTCATAGTGTTGATTCTAGTGGACCAATTACCCTACAGCCATGCAAATTTAACACTAGGTTAGTGTACATTTTAATTTGCAGTGTTAAACTGAAAGAGGACTGATCACTATTAAGTGTTACCTGAACACCAGTACAGTGTTGACTGGTTACTCCATGAGTGTCCCTTTTGAGGGAACTTTCAACACCAAGTTGGTGTTTTTGTCATCTGTGGTGGTGTTAACATTTTACACTTTCAGTGTTGGTCATGTAACTCTGCCATAGTGTTCATAAAGTCAACTATTTCAAAAAAAGTCAACTAAGTGTTAATTTAACACTTTTGTGGTGGTTCCCATATAAACCCTGGGTGAGTGTTGATTTTAACTCTGAGGGTGTTAAATTTACGATTTCAAATTTGCTGTGTGAATGAATGCTGTGCTATAATTGTATTCTGCAAAAAAACGTACATACATAATAGTACATAATATGACATTCACTGCAAACTCTTATGAGAGAGTGGTGGTTTAAAGCTGCACTAGGCAAGATTTATATGTACAATAAAAATCCACCTGTCTTATTAGCCTGAATCAACAAGTGTGACTGCAAAAGAGAAGAGCAGCCCATCCCCACAAATTGAGACTCTACTTGCCCAAATGAAATACTGGTGTTGGGTACGGACACTTAAGAGCAGTAAATGAGCGCACCCGTCCAGAGAAAGCTGGACTCTCCAGTGTTGGATCTTTTGCCTCCCTTTGGTTCCTTGGGTTGGTGAACATGAGCATGCAGTGTGATGTTTACTGGCGTTACAATACAGGATTTCTGGGTACTGAACTGCTATCTCTCGCTGCCAAAACTGTGAAGGGGAAGTTCCCTAGAGCAGCTTTAACATAAATCTACCAACTCTTCACTGGGCTGAAAATGTTTGTATTTCAGCTTTGACTGCTTGCCTGTGCAATGGAGCATTATTTTATCTCTCTGAATTTCAAGGGGAAGCAATATAGAGGATCCATGACCTCAGTCTCTAACACAGCCTTATTGCTGTCGAGCAGCACTGACAGTTGAGTGAAATGGCGAATAGCAGCACCAGACATTTGTTTCCACAGTACAACCTTGATTCTGCAAATGAAAGGATTAAGGCTCGAGTACAACATCCCTGAGCAATATGAGTCACGCAGTTTGTTCAATTGGTGAGCCACTCTCCGGGTCCATGTTGGACAGCGGTGATGGGCACTTCTACAAGAACATATTTTGCGAGCTGACTTGATTAAATACACTCCTCCTTTACCCCGAGGATTTTCAGGTGAAAAGCTTTTTAACAAAACCTGAAGAGCTGAAATCCGGTGACACTTCATTCACCATGAATTGGGCACTGACTTTGTGAACTCATACAAATTCCGTTTGAGCTTTTAGTCTACTTTCAAATGAGCTGTTGTTTTATAGTGCCAAGTGCATTAGGGACAAGATATGCTAATATCTTTTATATCGCACTGGTTAGTATCGCCGTGTCCACATTCACTGTCTCTGGAGCATTTGTACCTCAGTGAGTGAAAGATCTCTCGTGTTTCAAGCTTTGGAAGAGACAGATCTGTATTGAAAATTGCCTGAATTGCCTAATAGTAATAACGTGTGAGTCTTGTTTAAGAGTTTAGCTTCAGGGAAATGAGAGAATATTTAATTGCTAAAGCTTAAACTTCATCTAAGGCATTCAGAAGCACTTCTGTACACCAGTTTAATAATCAGTTCCAGCTGAGAGGCTTTCAAATGTGCATGATCTCACCCTTTGTACATCGTAACACTATAGGCAGAACTATTACGAATGTAGTGTTGTTTTCCACAGTGACAATTCAATGAAACCCATCTGACCACCAGCATCAGGCCAGCAGAAAACATTGGCCTCAACACACAGCTGGCACTTAGCCACAAGAAATGCTAATAAACCCCTGGTTTATGTCTTAAAGGATCTTAAGTATCCTCTTGGAGGAGTTTGACTTGTAGATTGAAAAGTTTGGGAAGTTTCTAAGTAAGTAATATTCGTGACTGTGTCCAATCATATCGTGGAGACTTTACTGAAGATGGAGTGCATCAATGAATTCTAAGTTTTGTTGAGTTTTATCCCAGTCTCAAATTCATGAGTCCTGAGTCAGTCATATTATTCAAGTTCATTCAAAAGGTCCTTTAATTTGACAAAGTATAGTACTTCTACCAGCTGGAGTAGTTCAAATGAACCTCTTCAACTCCGCTCTGTCAGCTCTGTACATGCATGTGCATTTGCATTTGTGTTCTGTTTATTGAGGATAGTCTGTACTGAATGGCAGTAGTGATGGTGGGTGATAGTTACGGTTAGACTGATACAGTATGGGTTTTTGAAGATAATATATACATATATATATATGTATATATTATCTTTAAATAATATGAATAATATACATTTTTTAATGCCCAAAAATGACTGTTTCAGTGGTTCCCCCATAATTTTTATTCGCGTCAGGGTGAAAAGCCTCTGAAATAGCATTTAGACCATCATGGGACACTAAAACTCTCCACTGAAAGCCATACTAAGGTGGGTTAGCAGCTCTTTATGTCAGGAGGCAGGTTTAAGTGCAGGTTTTACAGACTGACACCCCTGAGTATAATAATAACAATTATAATAATAATGACAATAATAATATTGCAAAAATATTCACTAGCTGTGGTTAGGGAGGAAGGTTCGTCAAACTGGAGGTAGATGTCATTGACTAGAAGATAATATCTGATTTTAATATCTGATATCTGATTTTTAATAAGCGGTAATTTAGACCAATCTAATGATAGTGTTGAGCAAGGACACAGCTCTGGGCCTTATCTTGATAGACCTGTAATATTTGCCAACAGAACGCTTGCCTCTATACTTTACCATTGAAGCAAGCAGATGCTGAGTTATACAGGGTGGTGGATGGCAGGGCCCTATCTGTTGAATTGGACCATGATGTCCTACCTACAAACACATTACAAATGATAGACAAAAATATGGCCTTGTCTAATTTCAGGATATGCGTGAGAATCCTGTTCTCAGTCCAACTGTAAGCACTGCCATAAAACAATCATAGAGAGGGAAATCCAACTTTCACTTTTTCTCAACTGGAACAACTTATTGCTAATGCTATTGCTATTGCTATTGCTATTGCTATTGCTATTCTCTGTAGGTTGTTGAAAGTGGGAAATGTAGGAAATCACTAACAGAAGTAGAAGTAAACAAGGCAGGCTGAGGGAAAGTAGGTACACCAAAAAAGTAAATTATAACACTTCATCACAAAATACTACTGGAATGCATCGAACATCACAGATTAATGATATACAACAATGTAAGAGTCTGAGGGTGCGTTTCTCCTTTGCAGTGCTGCACCTCTGCTGGTATTTTAGCACAAAAATAGGCTCAAAAAGTTGCTTACAAGCCATTTAACAAATGTTCTGAATGCAACCAAAAACATTTTTCTTATACCATTGCTGCTTGTAACTGAAGTCCTTATGCTGCATGGTAATCATAAAAGCCATTATTGTATTATTTGTATTTATGATTGCTGCTAATCTAGAGTGTCCCTCGCCAAGTGGCACACTTTAGTTTGTACATCTGCCAAGGACATAGAGAACTGAATTCCTCAACACCCAGTTGAAGTTTTTAAATATAAATAGCGTTATAGCTCATTTGTGTGAGAATTTAAATAAATACCTTGAGATTAAAATTAATAATAACTTATATTAATTTTAGCTATTGGATATTTAACAGCAGACAAAGCAACCTGTAGGACAGCAGCCCAGTGTATTCGTTGTCATTTGTTGTCTCTCCACACAATCAATATATTGAAATTCAGCAGACTACCTGCCAGCTGAGAGGTGTTAGCATCGAGGTATGCTAAAAATCATGTTTAATTGGTGTCCTTGGTTTTGCCAAAAAGCAATCTAGTGCACAGCTGCAGTTTATTATGTGTGCCTTTACTGATAGCCTGGAGCCGGCAGTTAATGTGCAGAGCCCAGTGTGCAGCCGATTTTGTTAGGCAAAATACAACCCCCACACAGGAGAAATGGAAAAACTTACCATAGCAACGAGACGGACAATATTTTCACCACTGAAGGTTTCTCCTAAGCCATGTTCACATTTTAGCAAGAGGAAGATTTTGCGCACGCCTCAGACATTGAGGTGTACTAGGAAGAAAAACTGCAACAATTCAGAAATCATTTTATCGTAACATTTTATTTTATGAGTGATGTCTGTTACAGATGGGAAAAAAGGACTTTGGATTGTGTTTTTTATACACTCTGGGATTGTCTTTGTATCCTCTATGGTTTATGGTTTTTATTTGTGCTTTCATTTTTCTGTGGACAATCTCTTTCTCATGTCTTTTAAGCATTTCCCTCGTTTGGGAATCTTCCTCATGTATTTTCAGGGTTACTCATCACTATGTTAACACTGACATTTCATAACTGGATAATGTTCATTACCATATTTTGTTGTTGTTGATTAACACATGTTCTCTACATTGCTCTTCATGGCACTGAACTGAATCAAATAATCATATTGTATCAGATTGAATAGAAAATCAATGCAATCATGTAGCCCAAAAATAGGTCCACAAGCCTTCTGTACCTTGCTGATACCCCAGCCATGTCACAGACTGTACCCCAGTGAGGCTTTCTATTTAAGTGATGGCAGAGGGCTTGGTTTTAGACAGCACTGATGGCCTGTCATTACATTTCTAGATTGCCATTCTCTCATTGGCAAAGTTGTTGTGTACCTGCCGCAGTGAATGACTGAGACAAGCCTCCCTCCCTGCCCACCTCTGCCACCATCCTCCTCCTGCATGGAGGCTTGCTCCTGTCACCCCGGGGTAACCTGACGGAAATAATAACTGACGTCCTATTCAAAGTGATGTCTGGCGAGAAAACGGAAAAACACTGAGCACAAGACACTAGCTGCAGGATTTAAGTGAATTAATGTATGGTGTTTGTGTGTGCATGTTAAATATTTCAATTGCATGAGCAAAATAAATAATGGAATACTGAAGTAGCTGCAGAAGAGGAGAATCTGTTTTTCTGGATTTGTTCATGAAATATTGCCCACTTATTTCATCTCTTAAGGGTCATAAGGGGCTGGAGCCTATACCAGCATGCATTGGGTGGAAGGCAGAGGAAAAACCCTGGACAGGTCAGCAGCCCAAACACAAATAGACAAACAAAACACACTCATCTGTGGGAGGAAACCAAGCGAATGTGCAGGGTTGAGATTCAAACCCAGGACCTTCTTCTTGCTTAACATTACAGTCATTTAGCAGATGCTTTTATCTAAAGCAACTTACAATATGTGCATGACACTATGTGGGGATCGAACCCACAACCCTGAGACTGAGAGTCACAGGATCTACTGACTGAGCTGTCCGGGCCATGCAATTTTTAGGGTTATTATCTGAAAATCCATTAAGATAGATAGCTGGAGAACGAGAAAGAGATGCAGAACAAGCCCCAAGTGGACGCTGAAGTCAGCTCATGCATTCAAAATGACTTTGGCCAAGTTTAAGATAAAGTCTTCTCTATAATGAAAAAAATATCTCTAAGATGACCAACCCTCACATCAGCTCACTCCCACTCACTTAAAAGTCCATTCTGAAAGCTTTGAGCTTCAATTCAGTTCCCCTCTGTCCTCAGCGTCTGTAGTTTAAACCTTTGAAAGTGAAGGCAGCTTTCCAGCTGAACTATCCAGCCACAGTGAGTGACAGCCCAGGGAGGTTCTCCATCATTTATCAACAGGGACCATATTACCATCAGGAGGTTCCTCTCGTATAACCAGAATGTCAGTGGAACAAAGCAGAGACCCGTCGGTTAGATGACAGTTAATCACTCTAGACCCCAGCGGTTGTGAGTGATCTTGCCGAATCCCCTGTCTTCATCTGTTTTTCAGGTCAAGACGTGAATGATGTACAGTTAGTTTTGCTACAGGAAGCTTTGGAAGGCCTCGGCTAGACAGCTGATTAATTAAAAAGAGACCACTGGTATCAGCCGAGCCCTAACAACTACTATATGCTCCAATTACCAAAATTAATTTAATTCAAACAAAAGCTCAATGTGTCACTGGCAGATGGGGCGGCCATGTGTCTGATGGCTAGCAATGTCTTCAGTCAGCTAATGAACATGGATTAATTAAAACTCTCTGGCTGCCCTACCGTAAAGTCACACTGGCTCTCACCTGCAGAAATCCCTTCTCTTTTGTATTGCTGATAATAAGTTTCACCGTGGAGAAGTAGAGATAAAGGTGGAAAGCACAGCATTAGCTGAAAACCTCTGAAAAGCAAAATCCCTCTAGTAGGAAATCTGATGTTTTTCCAAAGGGTTCAGAGCGAAAGTCTGGCATCGGTTTTGGCCAACATATTGCAGCAGATGAGCAGTGGTGAGTTCAATGAGGCATCTTAACAGACTCCTACCAAATCCCTCTGAGCTTTCTGGTGCACCCTTTTGCTTCCCCAGAGGCCACAAATGTCAGTCCAACAGGGCAAACTGGCCCTAATCCTTACCCGTACTGCAGTTCGAGTGCAGTTTGAAAAAAATCCTGTTTGGTTTTGGTTGTAGGTCGTAGGAAAACGGATCTATCTCGCATCACTTCCCCACTAAATGCAAATTTCCTCTCCTCTACTCACTCTAACTGCTCTCAAAAGAGAAAAAGCCCTCTCACAGCACTCTTTTTTTCCCAAGAACTTCTGTCTGAGATGATCATTCTCGTATAACCGTAATATAGCCATGGCTCTGACTGTTGGTAATCTAGGAATTATTCTCCTTATTCTACCGTTGCACGTTGCTCTGGCTAAAAGCATCAGGTAAATGCCAAGATGTGAAATGGAAATGAACAACCTAGAAATGCAGACTGATATGAGGTTGGAAGTACGCTGCTGTATGTACCCTGCCACGCCGAAAGTGGGGAATAAGTACAAATCTAGTTAATGTCAGTGCTTTGCTCTGACACCATGACAGCCTTAACATGTCAGCGGCGATGAGTCATTATTTGTTTTGCTTAAGGAAACATCTGCCACCGCAGTGTTCATTGTAGGGACATTGCCACGGGTTTATATGGCTTAGACCTGTCCAACCTTTTTACAATGCACTACCACTCATCACAGCATCCCCTCTCTCCCTCTATTTCCACCCCCCGCAGACTAGACACTAAGTGGGGACACTGAAATATCATTTGGTCAGATCAAAGAGGGGTTTAATTACAAATAGGTTCGTTTAGAAGATAGCGGAGAGCCATTACAGCCCCAACCGCCTACCGGTTGTTAAACTCATGCTTCCCCCGAGTCTGCAGACAGACAGACAGACAAGATGCGAGGCTGGAGGACAGGCGATCTTAACATTTCTTTTCCCCTGGGTGATTTTAACGATCGGACCCAAGAGAGATTCTGCGTCTGCTGCAATGTCACTGCCCCACTATGAAAGACTGACCGGGGTCTCTGACACAATATCAAAGACTATCAAAGCCTTGGTGTGAAAGCTAGTGGGCAAGATGAAAAGCAAAAGACGGTAAGTCAGTCTGATTTCAGAAGGAGGGTACAGAGAAAAAACATGTCTGGCACATGAAAATCAACAGCTACAACATTGTTTGATGCAGAACAGGCGAGAGGAAAAAGACTGGAATAACTTAAAAATGGATTATTTTTCTATTAACTTTTATACAGATTATATGCAGTATGTCATTAGGCAGCAGTGGTGATTCAAAGCAACGTCAAAGCTATTAAAAATGAAAGTGCTTGAAATGCTTAAGTGTTTTTTTCCTATGTTCCATGCTCTGGTCTGTGAGAATCTCCCGTTGATTGGTTGATCTTGCATCGGCTATTTCAGAAGTCTCTATTAAATTGGCCTCTATTAAATGGTAATGTTTTCTCAACTCCCATCTCCCTCTAAATCCCATACAGGCTGATGAAATGTCTTCTGTACAAGGCCATGCATGTCGACCATAAGCTAATTGGTAATAACTTTTCAGAGGGTGACTTGGCTGTTCCCTTGACCTTTGAGGGATGCTGTGAAGCAGCTTAGTAATAGCATTGCTTCCTCATATATATACTGTAATAGGCATATGGGGAGATGCCTGTGGGATTCTCTGGGAGACTATAAAATAACCTCACAATGGAGGGCATTTCAACAAGCGCTGCATCTCAGGGGGAGGACTTACAGATAGATAGGACCTCGGTTACATCATGTGTAAATGTATTCTCACTCGGTGTCCTCTGGGAATCCACAGCCACTAGAAGATCGATTGTGCTTCCACGTCTCGGGAACACATTTCTCAGAGCAAAGTTCACGTTACCCGCGGTATTTTATCAGACTGGACTTGCCCTATATCTTGTGCTATCAGGGAGGACCGATGGGATGAAGATGGTGGAACAGATGCAATGAAACCGCCAGATGTTCAATGCAGTTTTCTGTTTTGATTTCTCCGACCTTCCACTTCCTCCTGTATTAAGTGGCCCATTGCTAGAGGTGGAACAACAGTGCTCAAGTAGGTTGACTTGGCACTTTTTTTTTCTGGGTGACACATGAGCAGGTTTGTTTTTAGGTGACGACCAATTTGCAGTACCACTAAAGAGCATTCTGTCAGCGTGGAAAAGGGCAACTATGAGATTAGCCCCCTCCCTGTGCCGGCCATTCCTGGCATCACACTCCCAGCCTGGCACCATGCGACTCTACCCAGGCAAACAGAAGCTTACTCAAATACAGTTAAACATTGCTAAATACTACTAAACATTGCTTTTAGTATCACAGGTTTGTGGAGAGTTGCCTGTGTTGTGCAGAGCACTACACCAAAACCTAAGGGATTACTAATAACGCAGGCCTCTATGACACCTGTGTCAACAGCATTTTCTCTCACCAAAGCTCCTGTCAGAGTAAGACGCTGTGTGTACATGCTACAGTATCAGTGTTTACTGCTTCGCTACGACCGCAGGCACATAGATAAGAGGCCACAGTTTGAGGAGAGGAATGGCACCAAGCCACTAATTAGATTGCTTGTTTTGTCCCTATCGTTAGAAAATCAGAGTACTGAAGGGGAGCCTCTGGGGTCCGGAGTCAGCACTCTGTTGCTTCAGTGCCTTAGACAAAACTGTCATTCTGCCACTGGCCCCTAATGATGCTTTTGCAACACCCACGCATACACGCCTACATCCAGCCAGTGGCTAATAACCCCCCAGCCCATACTCCTTCCCTTCAACTCCCAATGGGAGAAGTAATTCGTCACCCTACTTGTTACTCCGTTACCAATCGTTTCCTTTAACCTTCAAAGTACCTCGCATCTTAGTTTTTAACACGTATACATAGTTTACAATTAACTATAATATTTTTGTTGTCTTTCTTCTTGACAAAATCAAAGTATTGGGAATACTTCCAGCCACTGAATGTGAACATCTTTTATCTAAGCTAGCTAGCTAGCGCAGTGTGTGGAGCAACGTGTCCTTTAGTTATACCGAAAGTAAATCCAGGATGGAGATTGGCTTATTAAACTGAAATGTGTTATGATGATAACAAAAAGTAGCAATTTATTTCTCTGATTGGTAACTGTAATATTATTGAAATTGAAATTGAAATCAGTTACACTACACGCGACGTACTACTGCCTACCCTCAGATGAGGTCAAAAGGCTTGCCTCCCTGTCTGAATTCATGAATAGCCCTAGGCTCAGAGCTCATCTCATCTCACTTAACCATCAAGACATATACCTACGAACCCCGTCACTTCAGTCATTGAAATGCATGACCATTTTTCATTGCCTATATCTATAATCTTTTTTCATTAGAGCAAATTTCTTTTTGATGGAGCCGGCAGTTCCATCATATGTACACTTCCCATGTGAAGCCTTAAAGGAAAGGAAGGAAGTAATGTCCATAAATTACACCGTATGTCTTGTAGAATTATTGGTGGCGAGGGTTGCTGTTGACATGTAATAAATAGAGCCTTGAGGGATGCAGAGAAAATAAATATTTTTCATTAAATGTGTGTGTGTGCCATCTGGCCTTTATTTTGTTCAAGGAATTTTCTCTTATCTATCGCATTGCAACAGCCTGACAGCTTGTCAAGCAGGTCGTGAAAAGACCATAAATTGTGCGATGTTGCATCCTCATTCGTCACATTCAAACTGAAGAGTTGACTCCGTTAGCGTAGTCTTATGCTTCAGAATCAGAAACTTATATTTGTGAGTGGCTTTCTCCTCCAGAGGATGATCTGCTCTATCTAAAATCATTCATCCAACAGACAAGATAAACTAGAGGCAGAGAGAATGGTTATGGTTAAGCTTTCACTGAACCATCCGTGGTACAGCATTGCTGCCATCTTGTGGTTTTGAAACATAATCTTCTTTCCAGTTTAACATTTTGCAACTCTAATTGGATGAGAGAAAACTCCATCCATCGTCTGAAGTGTGGC
The DNA here is from genome assembly GCA_900660455.1 of Gephyroberyx darwinii. Lineage (NCBI taxonomy): Eukaryota > Metazoa > Chordata > Actinopteri > Trachichthyiformes > Trachichthyidae > Gephyroberyx > Gephyroberyx darwinii. The sequence continues at coordinate 13,963 of CABFOQ010018690.1, read as the reverse complement.
CAAAATCCTATTTTTAAGATAGTGTGATTGAGTGTGGTAAAGGAATAACACCCCACTCAGCTGTTGACTTCACATCCTCAAGTGATCTCTACACCTGGCATGTAAGCAGAGACTGAGTGATTCTTCAATCTCATCTTCTGTCATTTGCAAGCCTATGAAATGAAAACTTCCTCACTTTCGATCTGGAGAAAATAAAAAGGTTGCAAGAAAAGTCAGACAGAACAAAAAAACTAAGATTTCTAACTAATTCCAGCAGGGGACAGTGATGGCCCATGACAAAATGTGTGTCTGAAGAGAAGCCAAGAAGATGAGGGAGATGGAAAACTCCTTTTGTATAAAAGTCACATTTCTGCCACGACATTAGTGAACTCTTAGAGGGATCATCCTGCTTTTATTACTATTGTCAGGAAAGATAAATCCTAGCCGGTGGAATGTGAAAATTAAGAGTGAATCATGCACTATCATACTTATCGTGGAGGTAAAATCCAGGACAGACAGGTTTTATTCCTCTCATGGACTTTCCTATTAACAAGCCTCTTTGTTTTCCATAATCTCCAGCCAGTCACTTTGCCAACAAACCAGGTATCCCCATTAGCATTCTTCTTTTTCACCCAGTACTTCAGATATAATGTGGTTGAATCCAACAGTTTCAAAGGTTTAATAGTAATCCATTTTTCATTTAGTCTCCATCTTTGGTGCTCAGCTCCTCATTGCTGAGGTGTTTCTCACTGCTCTTCCCATCACCTGTCAATCAAACAGTGTGTCCAGTACTGTGAAGTCTTTCTCCATGGATTTTCTGTTGATGGAGTTGGAGTTTCTGTAGGTGGCACTCTTTTCTGTGTCCATTCAGCCATAGTGGCTATCAATGCTCATGCTAACTACCCAGTTCATCTTCTGTTTATCCCAAACAAACCGGGAACGTGAAACACATCACTTTTTTCTGAGAAAGACCTACCAAACACCGGGCACTGATGCCAAATTGACAACTTTGTTGCTAGATGTAGCGATTTTTTGCACCCCCCTGGCCACCTTATTTCTCAAAAGCGACTAGCAACACATCTAGCTACTTCTTCAGACCATGGGGAACAATGTTGATGTGTTGATTCCCAAAGCATTTGGCGACAAATTGCTACGGCTGTCAATTTGTACAACTTGCTTGTCTAAAGAGGTCTGATGAGCACAGCACAGCGTAGCCCCCTCCCTCCATTAATAACAGGGTTTGAATCACTTTTATGTATCAATCAGCAAGATAGTTGCAAAATAGACATTTATTTAAATGGCAATGTCAGATTATTAGTTTTGTATGTACCTCTAGATTGTTTCTGTGTGTTTTGCGGGCTGGCAGGCACACTAGGCAGTGTTTTCAGTTCTGGCTGGCAGCAGCGCTTTGTGCAAGATGACAGCTGACATGAAATGGTATGACAGGCCTGGTCTAGGGTCAGCGACAGGCCAGTCATCTGGGTCTGTGAGAGACTCTGACCTCTCAGGTTTGTCTTTGTCAGGGATGGCTTCTCACATGTGAGGCACTTGGCTTTTCACAGACTTAAATTTGTTTGTGTTCTCTATTACGTGGCCATTCATTCTGACAGACCTCATAGGGAAGCCTTTTTTTTAGCGAGTTAGTTAGGGACAACATTGAAGGGTGTTGTGCCTCTTTAATGACGGGTTGCAGAATGTTTTGTGGCAATGTGTATTATGTTTCATTTGGGCACCCATGTGGATATATTTGGGAGAATGATTGCACACAATCATCGTAATTCTCTCTGAAGATGGTCCAGTTTCCAAATACAATGTGCCATGCAGCACTTCCCCCGTGCTATTTCAACCACTTCAGCATGGTCATGACTGAGGAATCAAAATGGGTAATTTTGACCAGAGTGCTGTAATTGGTGTCTCATGATCGCATAAGAGGATCATTGTAGGACAGAAACAAGAGAGATCAGGCTGCAGGTCAGAGACCAGCCCCTCATGAGTTGGATGATTGAATTACTTTTTCTTATTACTTCAAATGCATGGTCTCAGTCTCATGGGCCTTTTCTTTTCCACACTTAAAATTGAATATAATCCTCTATCATAGTGGTTCTCAACCTCTTTTCAAGGCAATACCTACCGACAACCACTTGTTGCAGGTACAAATGCACAGAATGCTGAATGACAAATGATGAAATGATGGATGCACATATTATCTCACAAGAAAAACATTTAGATTTTATAAATAGTTTTTTTTCCAGTTTCCATTCAGATTCCCTCCAAGATCACGTTGCAGCCTCCTGCAGGGTCCTGACAGGAGAATCGTGATCTGAATGGAATAACTTGGTGTTGGCTCTGAAACATAGGAGCAAAGTCACATTTATTAGTAGCTTAAATTTGATTTCAGGGGGATCAGGTTTAGTTTGAAAAATGCTCAAATGATCAGTTAAGTCACTGGTTCCACAAAGCAGATTGAGAGAGAGAGATTCACTTTAAAGGATGCCATATGTTCCTTCCTCCTTTTTCTGCCGTCGGTTCCACAGGAGTCGCCGAGGCCAGATCCAACTGCCCACTCCAATCACAGAGCAGAACAAGGCTGATTACAGGGCAATCATTTAGATGGTGGAGATGACATCAGCAGCCTGAAATTGGCCTAACTTTATTTGACTTGCAGGGAGGGCAGTGGTAGAGAAGGCACTGGCCTGAAGTGCAATGATAGACCATCTTAGAAAACTTTGATTTGATAGCAGATGTCAAACTGCACAGGGCAAGAGGGCTAAAGTGTATTGAATGAAGGGAGGGGATACTGAAATTAAACACCATCTATTTAGAGGAAGTATTATAGAGCACCTGAGTCAGTGGATCCCAGACATAAAACACCATACATTCCATTTTGAAAAATTCCAGTTGTACTTGATTGAAGACTTTGGCATGAACTCTTCACCTCAGTTTGGCTTATGGCTCGTTAGGCTGAAATACATCATTCTCTCCTCCTTCACCTCCCCTTCGCCACTCCCTCTCCTGCTCCTCTTTGTCCTGTCTCTGCTCCACATCCATCTCCATCTCCATCCCACTCCAGCCCCTGGACCGCTGCAAACGCTGTCCTACTCTCTTTTTTCCTTGCCAGCACAGCCCAAAACCGCAAGCCTCTACTAGGGCTGCAGACAAAGACACAAACACAAATTGGCAACCCCTGGGTCAAGCCAGCATGATAGAGTCAGTCTTAGTGGCTTGAAGGAGGAATTCAAGAAAATGGACAAATACAGTTTTATTGCTACCTACCTAAAACAGTTAATTACATATGGTCACTGATGTGGAATCTTTTCTGTAGGCTGTCTGTGAACAAACTCTGCGGTTCTTTGCAAGCTGCCTATTTGACCTTCTCTGTGTATTTCCCTCACACTGGTAGCACTACATTGACACATGCTGGAAAGCCAGTGCGAAGGATATTCACACGGAAAAGAAGACAAGGCCCTTCCAGTTCAAGGTAACAAAAAGCTCCTTGATCATATTCACTAAATCCCCCCTCAAAGATTTTGTGTCAGAGGCTGGTGAAGAGCACCACTCTTCTTAACACCATGCATGGCCCTCTTATGCTCTCCCAGTCATCAGTGCCTTGCTTCCGCATCGCATGAACTGGTGCCAATCTAAAAATACTGTGTGTGTGTTTGTAGTTCCACTATGTGGGGTATTAAAACAGAGAGCTGCACATAGGATCCATGTGTGCTTTCTTAAGGTACATGACAACTCTGCAGTGTGTCTAAATAGACTCAGCAGAGAAGAACATCAGCACAAAATCTTCACTCACATAAACAGTTGCCAAGTTGCATTAGGCAAAAATCAGGTATGTACACGGACAGGAAATCTACTTGATGCACAGAAAGTGACAAACTGAAACTTAAGAGAGAAATCCAGATACTTTTTCACCATCTCTGCCCCAACTGGCCACTAAAGAAGAAGAATTTAGGTCTGAGGAGTGTGCAGTTCACTTATGACCCATTATGTGATTTCCGGGTAATGAAGTCCTTCAAAATTTCAAAAATTCAAACAGTTATCTCTCGCTGCCACTTGGGGTCACCAAAGTGTGAAATTGCCTAGTGCAGCTTTAAGTAAAGAAAGAGAAAAATCACGTCCTTTCCATTTATTTACAAGCACAGAGGAGGTACAAATTAGGCAGCACATAATAAATAATAAATAAATAGCAATTTTTTTGTTTGGTAAATATGAGTAAAAAATGTATATAAATCCTTATAAAATCAAACATGTTATCACAATACATTTCAAACTCAGTTAATCCCAGGCTACTTTTGCATAGCTCTAGTGAGCCAATGTGTAGCTTCAGCCAGTGTTGCCTATAAGCCAAGGGAGAGGAGAGGCGCTGTGTCACTGTGCTAATACCTACTTGTGCTCATTTCCCAAGGAGACTAATCTTACTCAGGGGAAAAGGGCCCTGATCCACTTAGCAGGCTGAGGAACCTTGATTTGTCTTGTCTCAGCTTGTCATCACTTTCCCCCCTGTAGCTGCCAATCAGACTCAGAAAGTAATTTCTCTCTCTTTGTTCTCAATTAGAAAGAACCTTAATTTACCCTGTCACATAGCGAGTCTTTAGATTAGGTGATTTGTTTCTGATGTGAGAAAGCGTAAGAGGAGAAAAGCTTTGCAAATGCAAAACATGCTTCATCTCATGTGAGCTATGATGGTGTTAATCGCCAATTGCGACCCATGTGTGAAAAATGAGGAAGATCTAGTATGACAGATGCCCTCTGTTGTCTATACTATTAATATATTGTATGTGCGTACATGCATGCGTGATTTTGTATGTGTGTGTGTGTGTGTGTGTGTGTGTCTGCATGATGCTTGGTACTTGGTACTCCGAGCACTACAGGAATGGACAGAGGTTCTCTTATGTCAAACACATACAGTAGTGTGTTGTGTCTTCTACATGCAATAGACCAGGAGTTCTCAACATTTTCATGTCTTGAACCCCCAATTAGAGTCACATTATGCCCCATTTGATAGAAGATTTTACCCCAGGGACCCATATGGGAAGATTTATATTGTTGTTGATTTATTATTAGTATAGAATAACACTGTATATGGGAAAGTAATAGGGATGAGAGTGAAATAGTTATAGCCGTCATTCTATGCATTCATTGGGATCATTTATAATTAATTAAATTATGTGAAATGAAAATACTTCTCATTTTATAGGGGATCCCCTTGAACCTCCTCAAGGACCCCTGCAATCTCCTCAAGGACCCCTTGAGGTCCCTAGACCCCAGTTTGAGGATGACTGAGAACAACAGGTCATGAGTCGAAGCACTCACACAGCTGAGCATTCCACTATTTTCAGTGGAGCCTCTTGTGGAAGTAGATGACGGCTACAGGTAGGATTCAAATCTGCTGGGAACAACCTGACACAGTGACACAGTCGTGAAAGCAGATACAGATTAAAGTTGGCAACGATTATGCGAGGGATCAAGATGTCCCTGCAGACGAAGGATGACGTTACACTGATGGCCACTCTATGAATGGGAACTGTACTGTTTAGAGGAGTGATAAACTGGCAGGACCAACTCTGTCACTACAGGTCCCAGGTAATCCTTGACCTGTTTCATCCGCTCCTAAACCACTCATACACCAAGGCATGTTTACATCCGGTTTGTCAGAGTCGAACAGCAGATCACTCACTGATCCCTGTTCTCCCCTATTACCATAACATTTATTATGCTCTGAAAAGCTAGACACTCCTACTTTTAGATCATTAATGATAACCTGAACAACTTCAATCCAGAGAGTGTTGTAGTCATTTTTGAATCACAATTCAATAACAAAGAAAATATTATGGGGCACAAAGCGTAAATTTAGGTGCTTCAACATAGATTTTTGTTGTATATTGTATAGCATTTTTTTAAACAAAGTTACAAAGTGGTTTACATAGAATGAAACAGCACCAAGGAAGAACTACAGCAATGTGTGGCCATGATGAACTACACACAAATAAGAAAAACTCATAATGTCAGCAGTTAAAAGAAAGAGAGTGAGTTTTTAGTTGTGTCTTGAAAGAAGATAGAGAGCTGGCTACTCATATTTCATCATGTAAATTGTTCCAGAGTTTAGGGGCCCTGACTCCAAATGCTCGAGTACCTTTTGACTAGTCTAGTCAAAGGTCACACTTTTGTACATAGCAAGGTAAAAGCTCCATTATATAAGCTGGGGCTAAGCCATTTAATGCTTTAACGGTAATCAATAAAATCTTAAAATCAATTTTAAAATTAACTGGAAGCCAATGTGAAATTTGCTAAAATGGGGATTAAATAATCTCTCTTTTTAGTTCTGTTTAAAAGCCTAGGGGCTGCATTCTGGACTAGTTACAGATGAGATAGTTAAAGTACCCGATACGAGATTACATAAAAGAATGAATAACTTTTTCAAAGTTCAAAGAGGATAGAAATTACCTCATTTTAGAGATACTTTTAACTGAAAGAAACAAGACAACTCTTTGGACTTGTTTCTCAAAATTCAGAAAATAGTCAAAAATGACTGATATTGTAGGAGTAGCATTTGGTGGGCCAAAAAAAAAAATAACTGCCTCAGTGTTATCATCATTTAGCTGAAGAAAGTTCTGAAAGTTTTACAGCTGTGTATCATCTGCAAAACAAATGGAAAGAAATATAGTGTCTACAAAATATATGACAAAGTGGGAACAGATGGAAAACAAAATAGGATCCAGAATGGAACCTTGAGGTACTCCGCAGCTTAATTGTGCTGAGGAGGATATAGAATTACACTGCCTATTAAGATGTTATCAACTGTTTCAGCAGTGGTAAGGTCAAGCAGAACTACAATAGAACATTCACCAGCATCTGCAGTGAGAATATCATTTGTCACTCTAAGTAAAGCTGTCTCAGTGCTATGTCTGTATGAATGGAAACCAGATTGGATTCATATTTGCTCATGTAGTCAGTTAAATGATTGTAAACAACCCTCCCTAATACCCAGAAATGGAAGTTTGAAAGTAGGTCTATAATTACTCGGCCGACTAGGCTTTTTAAGAAGAGGCTGGATGAGCTCTGTTTGAAAATAAATAAGAGGTACACAGCCGCTTACCAATGAGCTGTGTACACTTAAAAGAGTATTAGGACATACAGTAACAATGACCTCTTTTAAGAGGCGAGTGGGTATAATATCTAGAGAACATGATGAGGGTACATGTGATACAATGTCAAAACATGTTTCTGCTGATATTTCCTAGAAGGAATCAAGGGAGGTGCTTAACTGGTGAAAAACATTCAAATCCTGGTCACGAGGTGGTATCTGCTACCTTGTATTTTCAATTTGATAAGTCAAAAATCTTCAGGAGGGTAATGGATATGAATAATCATCAATAAAATCAATAAAGCATTTACAGCTCGATCTATGGTCCTGAAAAGAATTCTGGGGTTATGGCGGCTACTGGTAATACGATCGGAGAAGCAACTTTATCTGCGGTGTTAAAATTTATTGCTACTCTTCCAATGTCATTCAGCATTTCTGCACAGGTGTGCTCATCTCACAAAGGAAAACTATAAAAGGATTTTGTTTCTTTGGGTTATAAAACGGAGAAACTTTATCTAATGTTGTCAAACAGATGGGATTGAAATTCTTCTGTTAAAGAGTCAACACCCAGTTGATTGAAAATATTTGGATTTTCTTGCATTGGAAAAGTTAGTCAGACGGGTCAGAATGCAATTTGGTTTAATCACACTGGGAGAAGTCATGTTAATCTCAATACCAAGATGATCAGAAACAAATAGATCTTAGTTTCTGGACTGTTTAAAGTATGGTCAAAAGTTATTACAAGATCAAGTCTATGGGCAAGTTTATGAGTTGCTCCTGTTGCAGATGTTGTAAGATTAAAATATTTAAAAACTGGGTCAACATTTAAAAAATTATAAAGTCTCCAAGAATAAGAATTTTATCATACCTAGTCAGAGATAAAAGATCTGAATCCAGCAATGATTATGATGATTGGTTATGATTATATTTTAGAGGTTGATACACCAGCACACAAAAATAGTCTGTTTACTGTAGTAAATATTAAATAGTAGTAAAGTAAAAGTAAACATTAAGTACTCAAATGATGAAAATTGAGATGACCGAGGGTGACATTTGAAATTTTTCCCACGGATAAAAATCATGCCGCCACAGCCTGTGAGTCTGGGTTTGGTAAAATATGAGAAGTTACATGGAGTAGCTTCATTTGAGGAGTAAAAGTCATTAGAGTTCAACCATGCTTCAGGAAATTAAGGCTGTAAGAAGAGATACAATCACAACAGATTAAAGATTAAAGGGATTAAAGAGAAGTCTTCAACATTGAGGAGATCAAACTTGACATTAAGAGCCAAAATCTTGATCTAAATGATTAGGATTACCATTTAGCATTCTATTAGAGTTCCCTTGGAGCCAAAGGAACGACTGAGGCCATATGTGTTTCTGCTAGGTTCGATGTTAGCAGACAAAGGTCTATGCAAGTAGTCCACACATCATAGTGAAACATGACCAGGGAATTTTTAAAGGGCACTGAGTAAGAAATAGAGGAAAAGAAATAAAGGTAGAGGAGTCCAAACAGGGTAACTCCTCTAAAGAGCGTTTACATTTCTGAGAAATAACAGGTTCCAATCAACTGTTTAGAGTTCAGCTTTTCAAATTAAAATAAACTATTGGGGAAGTCACCTCATCAGGGCATGGACTGTCTGAACTATTTAAAGATAACTATTTTGTGAGGAGAGCAAAATCCATATTGGCAGGAAGCATTCAAGATTTAATGGGGTGAAGAGGTCAAAATTGTTTGAATTGGAAGCACTCAGCCTTTAAGCAAGGTGTGGAGGGAGAGATGACAAGTAAAATGGTCACAGCCCCACCCAAGTGTTGGAACTGGGCCAGAAATCAAAACCTGCTCCCCTGTGGCACGCAATCCAGAAAATAATGTTTTGAAGTATGCTTGGGTTGCTGGAATTCCATGTCATTCGAGCCACCGTGAACAATTAACGTCGGTCCCAAGTGGAGGTGTGGTTATGAACCCACAATAAAACTGGATTTCTAAACAATAAAAGCCAGTTAAAACCAAGTGGAGTTCTAAGAAGTAGGCCACTGGAAAGAATCGACTAAGCATGTCCCTCAAGCAGACAACACGGGTATGGTGTCACTCAGAGATTCACCGCAGCGCTTATAGTAATGGAGGCATATCTACACTGAACAACAGTATAGCATAAAATTATGTAAAATCAGATAAGAATTCTGAATTTAAGGCAGATGTGTCCAGTACTGTGACGTCTTTTTCCTTGGATTTTCTGTTGGTGAAGTTTGAGTTTCTGTAGGTGCCGCTCTTTTCTTTGTCTGTTCAGCTGCTCATGCTAGCTACCTAGTTCTTCTTCTGTTTATTCCAAACAAACTGGAATTGTAACGCGCATCAGTTCCTGTCTCCAGAGGATTTTTCCCAAGAAAGACGTCCCTGATGCCTGGTGTTTAGGAAATCAAATATAAAAGTTTTCATAAACTGGCTAGAGGGTGGATCACTGTTGTGTTATATCAATCAGTGATGCAGAGAAAGAAAACTGACATTTATCCATTTAAAAATGTCACTCTCATAACTTCATCATACCCTCATGTTGGCCGGCCATGGTTCAAATAGCCCTGACAACAGCCGGTGAAAGCCAAAACCATTTCATGAGTATGTCATGCCTCTCTATACTCTGACTCAACACTAGTTACTGTGACTGTGGCTGAATTCCCCTTTTAGTTTTTTGCGTAAATACTAAAATCGAAGCTGACACTTTATATTCGGTCCGTATTAATCCAGGAAATCAGGACCAGGAATTTTCCACCATAATATATCCCATGCCCTGTGGTGTGGTGCCAAAGCAGTAAATAAAAGGGCTCAGACTGCAAGCATGTATTTTGTGGGCATTCTGTTGGCTTGTGCAAGCTGTGTGATTTCATGTTTGTCTGTAAAAGAAAAAGCAGCCGAAAGTGTCTCCTGATGCTCAGGAGACTATTGTGGCATCCCTACTACCACCTCTACATCTTTTTTCTTTTTCGCTCAAGGCCCGACTTGCCCTATGAGGTTGGGAAAGCATCCAACAGATATATCATCTCTATCGCAACACCTTTATAGCTCTTTGCTGAATGTACACTGTCATGCATTAGCACCATTCTCAGTGAGCCATGCCTAATCAAGGAAAACACAAGGAAAGCCTCTCGGCTGAATTGCCTTGAAGTGTGAAAAAAACACCCGGCAGGCTTATCCTTGTCGCACTATGTAACATGAGTGACACTGTGATGTGTGACTTTTCCTGTGCACTGTAGCAAAAAGTGTGTTCTCTGGTTAAGGGTCAAGGGAAATGTATGAAATGAGGCCACCTAGGCTGCCAGTTAGGTTTAAACGTATTTCTTGATGTAACCTAAAACTAAAGATTGAGTGAAACCAAGGTTCTCTTGGTTTGGCATAGAGTTCAATAGTAATATGGTACAAAAGCTCAGCTCTGTGGTCTGAGAAATAGCTAATAAAGACAGCAGATAAGCCTCTTATTCTAATGTAAAAGGAAGAAGAACTTTTAATGCTTTTTCAGAACGTTCCTGAGTGGCCATAGTAGCTTATACAATGGATAGTTTTACCCAAGCAATCGGAAAAGAACAAGAAGAAAAATAAAAAAATCTTTATTTAACATTAATATTTAGCACATTTCAAAACACAGTTACAAAGCCTTTTATAAAGGAGTAAGAAAAACAAAACATAAAATTGACAGCAAAAGCAGTCTAGAAGCAATACAAGAAATATAAAAGTAAGCCACAAAAGGGATTTTTTTCAAAGATCAATATATAAAAACAAAGTTTTCAGAAGTTTTCAGAAGTGGTTTAAAAGATGATAGAGATCCAAAGTCTAGGAGCCTTGATGGTAAAGAACTGATTGCCTGTTTTTTAATCTAGACTTCTTAAAGTCAAGTCAATCAATTCTAAATCTAAGAAATAACCAATGTAAAGCTGCTGGTATTTCAAAGGTCAAGGCTTTTCCCATAATGCACAGCTAGCTGTATTTTACCAAACTCAACAACTGGATGTTAACTAACCAGGATGCCAGATATTAGTTATTTCTGTTTGTTTATACTTGTATACACTATATTGAAGAAAGCTTTTCAAACAGGACACTCATACTTTATTCATAACCGTGTATGCCTCTGGAACCACATGTACCCTGTCCGTGTGGTTCAGTGAAAAGAAGAGCACAAGTGAAAGTAATTTGAGGCTTCTGGCAGAAATTACTGGACAGTCACATTACAGTAAATAGCAAAAAGTGTGTGTATAGCTGGGTACGCTGACAGGATCACCTCAGGTAACTCTCCTACGAGTCCCGTCCTGTGGTCTGACAGATAAGAGTCACATCAGTTTGATCTGTCAGTGCTGAGGTTGAGTTGTTGTTGATGAATCTCAGAATGGGACTGAGATGAGACGCAAGTCCGGAGATGTTTGTGTTTCTCTGTTGATAAGGTAAGAACATGCCTGGTCAAAATAACAGTCTTCCCTTAAAGGTGCCAACTGTAGCATTTTACCATGAATAAATCATTAGCACCACATGAATTTTGAGACATTAGTATAAATACTGTAAACAAATGAGACCATTAGCAAGAAGATTGGCAGCCTCTACACTGCAATACATTCATACAGCTAGTCAGATTTGATGGGAAAGCTGCAGTGTTGCTTCATAGCACGAAACAATGATACCAAGATGTCTCAATTCATTTGATATATTGATATTTAAAAGTGCTACATGTAGCATCTTTAAAAACAGCAAACTCACACGTTTCATGAATGTAGGTCATAAATGCCATGTGCAGTGATTGCAATTTATAATCCATCAGTCAGCAGCCAAGACAGAGGTTTGGCTACATGACGAATGTAGACACTGTAGGCAAAGCTCCCAGTAACCCCGACAGTATGTGATTAAAGCAACAATACTGAGTTACCTCCCTGGGCACTACTGCCCATGAGAGTTGCTAACAATGCTGCCCTGTATAAGATATTCTCTTGTTCAGTTCACCCTACAATGGCTAGCAGAGACCAGCAGCAGGGAGCAAATAAATGAACACCGATGGGTCCAGGGAACTTCCCGGTCCTCCCTCCTCCGCATCACCCGACACATCAGGCTAGCTAGGCCAGCCGTGATTCATTGTATCCCTGGGGCCAGAGCACAAGACATAGAGGCTAATATTAGGATGATCTACTTTGGGTTCAGATCACTAGTACTATATCAAAAGTGGGCTCTGATGCCTTACTGGAACACCCTTGTGGTGCTCGGGAGGCCAGCTGTTTTCTTGGTAGCCTCCTCCAAATCAGCGCTTGCCTCAAAAGCTGCTACCTGGTTGTTCGACCCTCTCTCTGCTAGGTTTATCAAACAACCCCTTCCATTATTAGGACCACCGGTGCTTAGTATTGTCAACACCTCACTTTCTACTGGTATCTGCCTGTAAAGCAGCTATAAATAATTAATTAAACCCCTGCTTAAAAATCTCGATCCCAATGCCCTTAATGATCCAATCTTGACTCTTCCATTTTCCTCCAAAGTCCTCGAAAGAAAAGCAGCTGCTATAAAAATTGGATGTCACTAAATTATTTACTCTTGAATGCGGAGAAGTTAATTGTTTGGCCTAAAGGGACAGAGTTGTCTCTTCACAGATATTACCCTGAAGCATCCAGGGGTTAAGAGTCCAGGGGTTGTGTTTGATCCTGCCCTCTCATTCAACTCGCACATCAAATATATAGGAGTTTTTCCTTGTCTTCATAGAGGGGCCCTCAGGCTGGTGGTGCCGGCCAGATTGGGCAGATTATGTAGGATTGCTGTGTCCTCCTCTCTATTAAGTCCTTTCAGTCCTCTTCTACCTCTGTTTTTTTGTGCTTTGTTCTGATTGTATTCTGTAAACATCTTACTTGTCATCATTCATTGATAATTGATTATTGTGTCTGTCATTCGCTCTGTCAAACAGAGGGATCTATGGCGCTAAGTGGGTAATTTTCCTCATTGAGGACGTAGGAGAAGTGCGACAGCGCCACTGTTGGCACCACCATGCCACGATGTCCCCTTCAGATCAGGCCACATCTGTCTAGAAATGTTTCCCATATGAAACCCACATTCATATTGTATTTCTGTAATTGATAATGAGAGGAGGGAAGATAGACAAATACGATGACATAGAGCAGCAGAGACAGAGACCAACAAGGGGAAATAAAGCAGTGCTAAGTGTATGGAAGAGGAGGATCATAGCCACCATAGCATGTAATGTCTGCGCTGCTCTCCTTATGGCAGCCATATGAGTCTGTCCCCATCTGCCTACATACAGGAAACAGTTCCAGCTTCAGCTCAAGCGCAGCTCATAGATCCGAGGAATGTTAATGAAAGGGCCGTTGAACGGAGGTGAATCGTAAATTAGAAAATTACATGCATTTTCAGACTTTAAAGTGGGGTCAAGTGCATATTTCAAAGATTAAAAAAAACCTATGCCGTCATCCGTTTTTCAGTATAGCATGCTGCATGTGCAGGATATGGCTGTGCAGTAGATGTCTACATCTGGACTACCTGCCTTCATGGCTGACAGCGAGTTTATGAAAGATGCAAACAGATGGATGTCCTCTCTCATTGTAAAGCACCATGCAAGCCTTTACACGTCGCGCTATTACGTAAGCACTGTGCATTTCAACAATCATCATTTTCCTCTTTTCTCATCTTCATAAGGAACTGGGAGTAAATGCATCATTTACTGACAGAAAAACAACCCGGTGACACTGTAAACCAGCAATACTGTAAACTAAAGACCAAAATTTGCAGATATTTATGATATATATGGAGTTGATCTGTGTCTGCCGGGAGGTCTCTATGTAGGATAGGATTGTGTGTGTGTGTGTGTGTGTGTGTGTGTGTGTGTGTGTGTGTGTGTGTTTGTGTGTGTGTGTGTGTGTGTG
>CABFOQ010018687.1:0-11129 GCA_900660455.1 Gephyroberyx darwinii | reverse complement strand
CTTCCCACACACACACACACAGAGCCAGCATGAGGAGGAGGGTTGAGGGAAGTGACATGTAAAACAATAAGCTATTGTTTTGCTGTTCAATCACTCCATCCACTGTCACATAAAACCTGTGCACACAGACACACATGCATACATACGTGCACACACATATACACGTGGAAAATCATCCTCAACAATAGTCACTGAACCCTCACATCAGTACATACGTACATATCTGCATGACGTACAGTGATCCTGGAGTACAAATTAGAATTACTACTCATTTGTTTTGGTGTTTGAGAGAGTGGGAAACAGGGCGTTAATAGGGACAATGTAGGTCCGTACATGAAAAGGTGCTGCTATGTGTTATTTCTATAGTATGAATAGACTCTTCTCCAGGCACTGGAGCTGTGATTGTCATATAAAAAAAACCCTACAAGGCAAAGAGAAACCCACGTGTCACTCCTACACCCATTCCCACCTCTTCCTTTTGTCTTTACTTAAATTTCCTCTGTCTACCTGCCAGAGTCCTTATTCCTCAAATTCTGTCATGCCAACCCTCATACAGTTTTAAATAAAGGGGGGGGGGGATCTCTTTCTATTATTTATGAGTACAGAGTTATTTTACTAGCCTAACACCGCAGTCCTGATTTCACTGTATATCGCACACGTGCTCTCACACAGACAAACATGCACACACAAGCATAGACGTCAATGGGAAGACGCACATACACGCACATAGACAGACATATGGAAACACACATACTGTATATACAGGGCTGTTTTTTTGTATGCAATCACAGCTTAATAGGTGTACTGATTCTACTGCATGTCTGGGTGGCAAGTCACATACAGTCCCTTACCAAGTATACACACACACACAAGCAAAAGGATATCACAGGAACTTCTCCAAATCATGACAACCCCAAAAACCATGCAACAGGCATATAATGGAAGCCCGATCTTTTTGTGTGTGTGTGTATGTGCTGTCAGCAACGTGCCATGCATGCAGCAGCCGTGCGTCAGTAATTACTGTAGAAATAACTGTAACTTCTCTCTGGATAAAATCTTCACTGTGTGTTCATGCAGCCACCATGCAGGACAGATACACAGAAACGTCTCCCCACCAGTGTGCTGCTGGTTCGGAGTCGTACCCAGGTCCATGCTCTTGGAGGCTTTAACGTGCTGGTACTGGCGCTGGTTCTGGGACTGGGACGGAGACTTGGGTCCAACTGGGCTGGGGGTGAGGGACGTCTCCCTGAAAGCCATTAATAAGCCACAACAACCGCTAGCTTGAAATGAACTTCTTTTCTTTCCTCAAATATGATCAAAGGCTTGCAGCGAATGTAACTGCATACATTTCACCATTTTTTGTTAATAATAATGAGGTTGATTACAGAGTATAACAATACATTTCATCTGTATCAATGTATTACCTTTATGAGGGTTGATTACAAGCCCTGACAACATTGTATCATTATGCTTGTAGTCATTATGATACATGGAGTACATGAAGTATATGTACCATTTACATATTAATCACTAACCACAGCAGTTGTGTGTTTTATAGGTTTATAGACGTACACACATACATGCATGTGCGCGACACACACCTTTGCTGTAGGTAGGAGTGCTGGGTAGGGTTGCTGAAGTTGGTTTCCTGTCGGGACAGCTCCTCCTCCTCATCCCCGTCCATGTGAGAATGGCTGCCATTGGTCACTGAGGAGAGACAACACACCGATCTGCATTCAGGATACAATGACCGGTTATCTAGTGCAGCTAATCTGCACGTTACTGGCTTTGTTCAGCGGTTTCGTTAAAGGGCCATTGCTCATTTCCTGCAGTCCCCTCACTGTTTTACATCACTGTAGATCGCTTTCCAGTTATCTTACCACGTTTTGAGATATGTGGCATTTTTAACTGCTAGTTAGCTAATTTTTTTCTAAAACAAGCAGAAGCAGATTTTCATGGAGGCGTCCTGGGTTCAAATCCTGGGATACCTGTAAGTTTCTCAGACAGCCTCAGTGGCATTAGGTAGGTACAGTGAACTTCCTAACCCCGGAGTACCTGCACCAATCTGGTAGCAGTTTATCTTTGCTTATTCCTTCATTTTAGTTGTAAATATTTTGAAACAAACACTGTCTGAATAGTACGAGTTACTCCCAGTAAAGAAGCAGGCAGCAAATTAATGCTGCGATTGTGTAAAATCTACCTTTAGTTTCCATTTCATCTTTTGGCCTATAGCTGGCAGAAGCATCTTGCTTTGGTTTGTAGATTTGCTTGACTGGGCAGTGATTGACAGAAGGCAGGTCCTAATATAACGGCAGAGAACTAGAGAACTGTTTGATAAACGAGTTTGTTAATGCACAGCAGGACTGAAAATGAGTGGTGACTACCTGATACGTCTCTCTCTCTCTCTCACACACACACACACACACACACACACACACACACACACACACACGTACAGACATCACTTTTCAGAACGCATAACTGCCACACAACACATGCTGGGATAATTATACATCTTCACTGTGTGTTCATGTGTGTGGCTGTGTGTTGCTAATGTATCACACCGGTTTGTGTGTGTGCTCATGAGTGATTCCCAGCGAAGGTGTTGGAGCTGAAGAGGAAAACAAAGTATCTTCTGAAGTTACCGACCCATCTCTATCCCTGCCCGCCTCTCTCTCTACTAATCTCACTTCTTTATTTTTCGTGTGCTCCCCTTCTGGCAATTTAATATTTTGTCTGTCATTTATCTCTCTTCTCAAATCTCCCATAAATCATTTTATCTCCTACTCAGTTTTCAGACTTTTTTTTTAAACTTCCACCCTCCTCCTCTCTCGCAGCACCTTAATCAGCTGAACTGTCAAAAATATATTCTTCTTTCACCTCACACACACAATCTGACAATCTCTCCCTCTCTCTCACCCACATACACACACACACACATATTCTCAACCCTGCTCTTGTTCCCTCCCATTCTGAAGGAATAGGAGAAGGTGATGATGAGATGATGGATCAACAGCAGTTGGCTCTGATAGCAGATATATGATTGCCCTTTATATTTTCCACCTAACTTCTCTTCTCCACTCTGACATTTTGTCTGAGTTTTCTGATTTCTTTTCTTTTGTGGTTTTAAACTTTTATAGAGCGCTAATAGCGATGGTGAACATTCATGTTGATATGTAACACACGACTGTGTTCACACGCTTGATTTGGTATTAACTCTTGGTTTAGATTTGAATGTTCTGCACAGGACATCTTCGTTTCTAATCATACATGCATTGTTTTTGAAATGCCTTTAAAAATGGATATCCTACAAAGAAAACAGACCATCTGCTCCCACATTCCTAATACTTAATGTGCTGATCAATTTTCATCTGTGTTCCCCGGAAATCAGCAGAAGTCGACCTATGGCTCAGAATGCATATACAAATAATCTTGTTAACCACTTTAATGACCTTTGCTCATCCGCCCTGGATGCAACTGCACACTTGAAAACTAGATTAATTCCTATTGTTAATCCATCTCAGTGGATTAATGGCATTGTTCGTAGTTTGAGACAGGAATGTATAACTGAGCACAGGCTGAAAAGACTGAACTTCAAGTGCAGTACTTGAAATGATATGAAAGAGCGATTAACCTCCTGTAATCAAGCTGTTTACAGTGCGGGAGCTACCTGCTTTGCTGACATAACCAGTACCAATCAACAAACCCCCATGCTCCTTTTTAGCACAACTGTGCCCCCTCCTATGTGTCTTCTTAAGTGATGACTGTGAACTGTTTTTATCTTTTTTTGTTGAAGATCAACAGTAACAGATCTAAGATTCTACCTCCATCCAAAGTAGTACAATTAGCCTGTCGTGACCTGCTGAGTCACTGAAACAGGTCTCTCTTGTCTCCCTGACTGACTCTCTCACCCTCAGACACACACTCACAGGTTAAAGGGACCTGGCTTCAATTGGCCTTAATTGGCCGCAGCCAGTGCTGGACACAGGAAGAACCAGTCCACTGACTCAATTCTATCCTGCATCCAGCCTATGCCTCACCACTCCATCCCCCCAGTCTGACACAAGGTCCCTCACATCTGGTTGTGTTCCTGATTATTTTAAACGGGCCATTATTAAGCCACAAAATAATCCAGTCTAGACCCATCACACAAGTTGTATCTAAGTAGCTTCTTGTTGTAGAAGAAAATAACATTTTTGATACATTTCAGGTTTTCGTTAATACACTACTGAAACTGTACTTCTCAGGGTTGCTAATTATATTTTAATGCAAGCTGATGTTAGGGAATGCTCTATATTATTGCTGATTGATACCATTGATCATGGAATCCTTCCCAATAGACTCAGGCAGTGGGTGGGCATATCAGAGACTCCCCAAAAATGTATACTTGATTCTCTGTTCTTTGTACATCCCCTGGGACATATGCTTTGTCATTTTAATGATATCTGTTATCACAGCTATGCTGATGATACGCAGCTTTATCTTTCATTGCAGCCAAACAACCTCAGCAAAGTGGCAACTCTTCATGACTGCCTTTAGTTAAATATTGGATATCACAAAACTTTCTCCAACTGAACTCAGGGAAAACAGAGGTTCTCACAGTCAAGTTGATGTTGTCTGAACAGTAATCTCAAATTCACAGTGGAGAACAGAATGATGAGTTGGTTTTTATTTCGAAGAGGCTCCAAAGAGATTATCCTCCCTTCTACACTGAACATCAGTCTGACTCATAATGGATTAATTTTATTAACTGTATTGTAAAGAGTAATATTTGCTCCTTTTAAAATATATTTAGACAAGCATGGGATGAATTTCTGAAGTCAATCAAACATGATATAATCACGTAAACCCCTAAACACACTATATATAATTTGAGATTTACTTGAAATGATGCTATAAATTGTTGGGTAGATGCTATATGAGGAAATGTTGCATTTTGGCTAAATATGCTTTGAAGACAAAAGGGGGAAAGGGGGACTGTTATTGTTTCCCAATTATTTATATCAAGTACAGAAACTCTCATGAGACAGAGAGAAAGAAAGAGAAAAAGTGAGGAAAAGAGAGATTGAGGAGAAAAAGTGAGAGATGGGAGATATATTATTGCAGAGAGAATGAGATGCAGGGATGGATAAGAGATAAGAGAGAATAGAGAGAATAGAGAAAGGTTTATAAATGCAAAACATCTGCATACATACATATGTAGGAAATCATTAAACTCAATTTATTCTTTTGCAAAAACACACATCGGTGCAAGAAAGATTTCATCATTTTAATTTGGACTTCAATGCCAAGTAAAGCCGATTCAGCATGTGAAATAGTTCATTAGGGATATAAATGGTAAGAAGCACACACACACATGCACACACTGCAAACAGTGTATATGCAAATGACCTCACAGTTAAGGTGAATTTGAACAGCTCAGTATATTCAAGGTCAGGGCTGTTTACCAGACTCAATGAGAACAAACAGACAAACAAAAAACACTGTTTAATACTGGCCAACAATCCCTGAACCAGCACCAGAACACGAACACACACACACACAGACACAATTGAACACATGAACAAACAAGTAGTGATATCAGAAGGCAGGGGTATGGATACAGATACAGAGAGATACTGAAACACACACATTTTCACAAATACACATACAGGCAGACGAACACAGAGATACAGACACATGTATACAATCAGACAAAGACACACACACACACACACACACACACACACACACACACGCACACACGCACACACGCACACACGCACATATAGATAACATAGGGGCTGGTTAGAGAGAAATGGAGATATGAAACAGACAGAACCAAAATAACTCTTTAGAACAGGCCAAGCCAGTAATAACAGACAAACACAGCAACCTTGAGAAACATGAGAGAAAATTGAAAGCTGAGAGGGAGAGAGCTAGGGAGAGAAATGAAAGGGAAAATAGGGGCAGAATAGTCTCTAATTAAGGCTGCACTGCACTCTTTCTGTTTATGCTTTTTTTTTTTTTAGCTTGTTTCATCGTGGAGTCATTGTTTATTTTTCATGATTATTAAACTTATTCAGTGCTTTACTGAACTTATTGCAAATGATCTGCCCACCTTTGATGCTGTTCAAATGGCGAAAAATAAAAGAGAAAAACAAAATTAGAATGAAGTACATCGAGTTCACCATGAAGGGAAACATCACTGAATGTAGAGGTAGAATCAGATGAGAATACAACTTTGTTAAGCACATACAACAGCTAACAGAATTTGTGAACATGACAAATTCGGTCCAAAAGCACAAAACCAGGTCAGAAAATGTATGTAAATGTATTGTTTTCCCTAGAATATGATCGTGCATAGTGTTTGTTTTTTTGTTCTCTGCCCTCACATTTCTACTTTTTACCTTGGAAAGTGGGGAAATATTAAAATGTATTTAGCAATGCAAGCCAAATTTTCACAGGGCAAAGGAATCCTATGTTTCATTCCTGAAATTCAATAGTTTCCCCTTTCAGTCTTTCAAAAAAGGATTACATTGTGGTACATTCATACAGCAGGGCCAGACACAAAAGATAAAGACAGAGGAAAAGGTATGTAAGAAGAGTCCTGAGCAGGATGTGTTATATGTCTTTAACACCTTTGTACATACCACAATTGTATGTTATCCACTCACCATTGGATGCGTAGATGCTATTGGTCACCATGGGAGGGTGAGTGGGGCCATTGGCTTGACTGATCAATTCGGTCGGATAATTTGCTGGGCTGACCAATCCAGGAAGGCCAGAGGAGCTGTCAAAAGAGCGATTGGATGACACCCTGTGTTGTTCCTAAAACAGATAGGACACAAATAATAGTTTCAAATGCAACACATGCAGTTAGAGAAAGGAGAGGCTAGATAGAAGGGATGATGGATGGATGAACAAATGAAATAATAAATGAATGGAGAGATGGATGGAGCAAACACTAAAGCAGAACAATTAGTGGTGGGGTAACATCGTTTGAGGACTTGACTACAAACCTAAAGATGAAGTTTGGAAAAAATATTCATGAATATGAAATGGTTGATAGTTTTGCAAATGAAATCACTATCTATCAAAAATCAATATCAAATAAATGCATCTTCAAAAATGTGTTGGCACGGAAACAAACGTGCAAAAGTTCAAGGAGGAAGCCTCAAAGAAAGCTCCTTCCCCTTGGACCTGCCTTCTGTTATCTGACTTAGTCTGATCCAGCGTTGGCAGGAGGAGAGAGGTCTGGTCCAAAATGGCTTTTAGTGGCTCAGATGGCTAGCTGGAAACACTGACGACAGCCATTGTGAGGAAAAAAGGATGGAGGAGAGGTGGAAAAAAAAACAGGAGAAGAAAAGATGTTAGTGGCTGCACCAGAGAAAGAGGCAAAGGAAGGAAGGATGGAAGGGAGGAAGGAAGGTGACAAGAACAAACAGGTAGAATGAGATGAGGTGAGGATGAGTGGGGATTCAGCAGGCACCCCTTCCTCTTTCTTTCACCCCTAACCCTCTTTCTCTCCAAGTTGGGGAGTAAGAGCACATCAGTTGGCATTTACAGGAAACAGGATGGATAAAAGAGATAGAGGTGAGAAGGAGTGGTGTGTATTGTCAAGCCAGCAAAGCTTCCTCTCTTGTCTTGAATCTATTCCTTCATAACTCTAGAGCTATATCCATCCTTTTGTTCATCCTCCTCTGTTCTAGCGTGCTAAGCCTGTTGACCACAGGAGCAGGGCCCTGTAGAGAGTGACGTCATCGTTTTCCAAAGTCCACTTACACACACAACTAGATCTCGAGGAGGAGATAAACAACACAGAGCGAGAGAAAGAGAGAGGGAGAGAGAATCAAAAGACAGGGAAGGATCAAGGTGAAAGGCAAGAGGGGTTTGTGTTTCCCACGGCCTATAGAGCTCTAACTGTCCTCAACGCTGTTACACAATATCCTCTCGAGGGTCGGTCCTCTATATAAGAGGACACCGTCAACCAGTCTCTGCCCATTGACACGAGTGAAGACAGTTTTGTTCGCTAATTCCCATTCCCAGAGTGTCACTGCACCATTGGTAGCATTCTGGCTCAGCCAATCAGGAACAAGTTTTTCTACTCTACCTTAGATAGCTCTCCAAATTCCTTCATTTTCTGTGAAGCTCTGTCAAAGATTAAAATCACATGTTCAAAATGTTTTTAAAATCTTATGTTGACAAGAAAGCCAATGGGCATCCTTTATAGCCCGGTATGTATCCCTACTCAATATTACATTTTAATGGAGCCTGTTAGAAAATGCCATTTCCCTTAATTTCATAGCACATGCTCTACAGGATATAAATATTGTTTGTGCTTATATTCATTAAAAAACAATGTATTTTCTTATCAAATAACTTTATTGACATACAGTAATTACAGAAAAATGGTTGCTAGGATGAGAGTGTGTGTCGACCGATGAATTGGGCTTTGTAGGTCTGACTGCTGTCATTCCAGAACATCTCTGCCAGGTGGCTGAATCCAGGATGGGATGATGACATGATCCTTGCCTTGATCTCTCTTAATGTTGCTGCCATCACATTTTCACCTCCATCTGTGGTTAAAAAAAAGAGACAGGATGACATCTGTAGTACACCAATTTTAGCAGCAATGTTTAACTAATGAGCCAGATATTTTACTATGTGCTGCGGCCCAACTGCAAATGAAAATCTAAAAGATCTGAATATCAGGAAGAACAGGACGACACAGACAAAAACTGCAGGTCCATGACAAAATAATTAGGCTGCGCATTAGCCATAGTTATTAGTGGTTTTATTAGTGTATTTAAATGAAGATGAGCTGTGATTAGCTAGTCCTGGAGCAATATACAGTGTGAAATTCATACTTTTCATGTCTGTGTGTGGTAACAGTAATGCACTTTGTTGTTGACATCCGACCTACCTTGAAAAATAATCTTTATCGCACCGCTGTGAGTTTCCACCATGAGTAGCCTAAATCATTCTGTCTTTCAGGATCCAGCTGATTTATGATCAAAAGAAGAGAATAACAAATCAGTGTAACTTTTAACCTCCTTTGTTTACTGCAGAGTTTAACTGGAAGGATGATTGAAAGAACCAAAAAAGCGTCGGAAAGCTACAGCTACACCACACTGACTTGGGACTGAGTTTTGATCAGTAATAACATCAACTAAAATATCAGTTACTAAGTGTTGTGCAATAAACACAACAAGACAAACATATAAAATGGACAGGCTGCACTGCTGGCTCAGCAGAAGAGAATAATAATACAAATGTATAAAAAAATAAAAATACTGTGGGCTTGAAAGGCCACTCAGCTGTACAGCAACTGCTAAGAACATCATCAACAACTGATATTGGTGGATTGATACAAACTCCTGTGATCAGTGACAATGTTCACATTAGCATTAACTCTCTTGTTTAGCTCTGCTAACTAACACTAATTTAGTAACTCCATGGCTTAACTTACTTGGCCAGAGGTTCATCCGTCTTCAGCCTTCAGGTTTCATTAGTTAACCATCGTCGGTGACTGTGTAAATTATCAAGCTGTTCCATTTGATCATTATCAGCAGCTGATTTCAACATTTCACCAGAATAATCTGAGTGGGACCTGATTTCCCATCATGTCCAAAGCCACACTTCTGCATAGGGGTATTATGGCTATTTTGCCAATCTTTAAAAAAGTAATGCAATAGCTTAGCGTCCTCTAATCATTAAACAAAAATGGGGTTCCATTTTCCATTCTGAGTGTGTATATGTGTGTGATTGTTTTTTCACTATTTCTTTTATGTCTGTGGGTATACTGTTTGCATGCATGGATATTTATGCCTGCGACTGTGTGGTTCTAAGAATGTGTTTGTGTTTATCTGTCGCTCTGTATTAAACCAGCACTCCCCTCGAGACAACAAAGAAGACATAACAGCTACTGTGTATAATAAATCCTCTCGAACCCCCACAGAGCACCAGCCCTCCCCCCTAACCTCACCCCGGGTACAACCCAGGACACATCATTCTTCAGTGGGTTAGAGCTCCCTTCCCCACATCTCCAGCACACATCCCATTAGCCGCTGTCATAGTGCAATCAGATTACTCTCTAAAAAGAAATGGTTCTTCAAACACCAAACGTTCTTGGGGTGCAGCAGGATTTTTTTAGTGCTATAGTGGATCATTGGAGGAACTTTGCAATTTTACGGAACTCTGCATCAAACAAATGGCTGAACAGAAAAAAAAGCAAGAAAAGCAAGAAAATCAAAGGAAAAAGATGGACATGTGATCCTTGAGAGGTGCAGAAATATGACAGCAATGAGCACTTAGCACCAAAGATGGAGACTAAATAAAACACAAAGAATCTACCAGATTAGCACTTTAACACTAAAGGGACCCAAGGTGCACACCACTGAGATTTTACATTTCCCCAACAGTATAAATGCAATGGTCTCATCCTACAAACACTTTTCCTTTGGCCAGAGACTTTTTTCCAGCATCATATTTTAGAAACCAAACCACTGACACTGATTTGGATGTGTTTCATTCCGAAAATAAGCCTTCGTATATTAGGTTTTAGATGGTTTTTAGGATGCGGACATCGGCCATGAAGCGAAGGCGATTGCTTGGACATAGATAGGTGTTCAGAAGTCTGGCATTTCTAGTGTTAATATTGAAGAAAACCGCCCAAACATGGCCAGGGAACCTCTGAAGAGCCATATTTATTTAGAGTGATGAGAAAGGGTATTTGGATAGCTACACAGTTTGGGTAGTGGCTGAATGTGGAGAGTGACTGGATAAAGCGAGAGATTAGAGAGAGCTGCCTGAGGACGAATAGAGGGGGTGGGTGGGACAGACAATTGAGGGGTGCAGAGGTGAGGGAGGGAAAGCAAGCAAAGGAGACAGAGAAAAAGAAAAAGAAAAGGAAACATGAAAAAGATCAGAGGAAAAAGCAGAAAGAGTGGTCCATTTCTGTTCTGTTAAAAGCATCAATATTGAAGCCAAAAAAGGCTTTTAAGGCGCAGACGGCCTCTTATCTGTTTCCCGCTTCTTCCTCTCCTTTTATCCATTCTTTTCCTCTCTTAAGAGAAAGGGGGGAAACATGAATGCAACTCTTTGATGTTGCTAACAGCTTTCACCATCAAACTATTGACAGGGGATGC